>JAAOAU010000310.1:0-32839 GCA_013186845.1 Fusarium sterilihyphosum | reverse complement strand
ATTTAGGTACCTGCCTATAGGTAGGTATCTAGAATAAGTATTTTTAGGTACTTACCCCTGTTAGATAGGTACCTATAGATACCTATAGGCTGGGTATTTTAAAGGCTAGACATTGACTCTAATGCGAAGCTAGGAGGTCTGCTCCTGTACTCCTAAATGCCATGAAGATTTGGGAAAGAGCCTGGAGACTTCTAGCCACTCCTTACGTGGCAGATTAATGTGCCTTTCCGATATGCCCAGGTAATAATGAAATAGCATTCCCTCCCATCTTGTTTATCAAGCTGCTGTTGCACGCGACTGTTCTCAATGACAGGTTTCTGTCATTCAGATAGTTTCCGAACATTTGCTGGCATGAGATACTGCACAACATGGTTGTGATTTGGTGCAATTGTTTAGGAAGGACTACAGTAGCGATTGGCTTACAAGCATGAGCTTTATGACGCTGTAAGGTGAAACAAGCATAACAATACGCTTGCAGACTGCTCACGTGACTTAACAAGGCTAAGTACTGGCTACCCCAAATTCCTCCGCTACAATCTCTCTTCTTTCTTTATACTCAGTACTTTCCCAACACATCAATTGTCGCGTCAACCATTGCTCTTTAAATTCATCAAAAAAATATCCGTTCTTTTTCTCAAAGCCTTATTGACAACCCTGGCTTTGCCGCTATGTTAGAGCAGCGTCGCAGCACACGTGGATCCCGCATTCAATTACATGCTTCCGATCGAAATCAACAAGATAACCACGATGATACTGATCATTCTGGTCGACTTTCCAATCGCATCTACAACCTGACCCAGATACCAGCACCATTCCGAGATGACTCATATTCCTCCGATGAGTATCCTCGAGCTACGGATATCTTCGAGGGATTAGGAGGAGAAAAGGCCGATTTATATTATGACTTCGACCCTCGTAATCTTAGTCCTTCCAACCGTACTTACGAGCCACTCCGAATGCCTTCATCATACATCGATCACACATCGCATGACCGTTCCTTCGTCAATATCGGGGATGCAGCAAGAAGCTTGGAGGAAGCCCTGGAAGAAATGAAAACCAGCGGTTACGCTGCCTCGAATGAAGCTGAGGAGGAAGCTGAGGAGGAAGCTGAGGAGGAAGCTGAGCATCTTTGGAGAGCTGAATACCCAGAAGGACTCCGTAGTCGCCTGCGCGCAAGGCTGTCTTTTAGTAAGCTACATAACAAAGACACAATATCCCGTGACAGCACAATCAGGAATGAGGCGCAAATGGATGATCTTCTAGCTTGCGTGGGTAAGAGGATGATGAAAACCCCTTCCTTGAAAGAGTCTCGAGACGAGAGGCCAATTGATGGAGAGGGGCTTGAGGGGGACACTCTGGGGTCTAGGCTTCATTTTCCAAGAGCCAACCCACCAGCTGATCTCAGCTAACCTTATCTGTATCCGGGTCTGGAAGGGGGATATCAAAGCATGTCGCAACTGATAGGCCGCCCTTCGGTGCAGTGGTCAAACACCTAGGCAAGCCCCTACGCTGACGCAGGAGGCAGTAGGTTCAAAACTTACAAAAGGCATAATTCAACCCTCAGATTAAGATAGGCCCTTCAAGAAAAGCGTAGAATGTCCACTGAAGCTAAGGCATAAGCCTGTTACCAGCTGTAGTTACTGTAAGGCTAGCGGTTATAGGGGGTCCAATCAGCTGTAAAGCCGATCTAGAAGGCTGCTTACAGTAGGTTACAGTTACAAGGAGAGCTACAAATGGTCTGGGTCTAAATATGGGTTGATTTTGCTTGCCTGTAAGGTTGAACAGCAATAGTGTAAGGAGATGAGATGACCTATGTCAGATTAGACTGTATAGGGCGGACATCCCAGATTAAGCTTGAGCAGCTAATAAGATTCCATTCACGCAACTGATAGGACTATCTCTGATACAATCCCAGGGCAGCAACTTCCAGCACATTGGATCCATGACCGATCTGGGGAGCCAGAAGATAAATATGAGCACATTACACCAACTCCGTCGCCTCGTCCAACCAGGGCTGGTGGAGCCACACGCAGATCAGCAACAAGGGTTTCGTGGGAAACACCTCGAAGGGTATATACCTCGAAGGGTATATATCGATGATCTTCAATTTATATCTGGGACTTCAAGCACTAGGTCTATCTCTACGTCCAACTAACCCGGCCCAGTAGGCCAGCGCGAATATATAGTAATTTTGGGTGCGATATCGTAGGGGTACCCTGAGTTCTATTATTCCCGTATAAAGAATTAATAGACTGGTTTCTGAGTATCGGTCTTATTTTTCTGACCACTCAAAGCACTGCAACACCTCTCTACCCACCTCCAAACCATATTCCTTCCTTAATTCATTAATAATAAACAAAGCCGTGATCAGCCTCTCTTCCCCAGGCTTACCAATAAGTTTCCATGGTGTTAAAAACTTAAGCCCGTCGGGTCCCTTCTCACTACTCATACTTCTTAACAGAGCAAGCATCGCAGGCATTTCCTGTACATAATTCTGGACACTCGCACTCTTGTTCAGAGGAGATTGTCTGACAAACTCAAGTATTAACGCTGCAACTCCGGCAACAATAGGGCACGCAAACGACGATCCTTCCCATATATCCTTTCTATTGGGAGAGGTGATACCCAGTCCTGGGGCACTGAATCTCGAACCTCGACTATGCTGAGAAGTTGACGACGGGGCGCTCTTCGCATGTTCACCATGGCCATCGGCTGCATCAACTGCAATCACACTCTCAGAGCGTGCTGGGTATAGAATATCGTTTGGTGGACCGAGAAGTCCATGGTTGGAGGTAGCTGCAAACAGATGAACGCCATTCTGGCGAGCAAAATTGATGGCTTGACGCACTCCTTCATGGTGGTATGGCCAACCAAACGACATGTTGATGATATCAACTCCCCATCCCCCACCATCTGGGTTACCTTTGTCTGGTTTAGCAGCCGCCTTTCTTATAGCCTTTTCAACGGCCGATTTATCAGGGCCACTACCTGGGCTAACTACTCGGCAGATATACAAAACTGCTTTAAGGCTGACCCTAAGGACCTGCACGGCTACTGCAGTACCATGGCCGGTAGGATCCGTCCTGGCCTCAGCGTCCGAACCGCCCTCGATGAAGTTGGCGAATTTCTTGATGCGCTGGTAGTAAGGTCTCAAAGCTCTTTTGTCTTCAGGGTTCGTATAAGCGAATCCAGTGTCGAGGACAGCAATCTTGATGGCAACTGTCAATTGCAAGTCTTGCTTGTACATAAGCTCATGTGTTGTTGTTTCCAGCATCTTAAACCATTGTTCTGTCGCTCTTTTACTAGACCAACTATTAACAGAAATCCTCAACTGGCCGTAGATCTTGGCTCATTGACGAACCTGGAGTTAGATTCAGAAGCTTGGTCAGCACCCAGGCTCTTGTGCAAACGGTCGGTCAGACTACACAAAGATACAGTATCGGTATCAGATGGTTCTTCTCCCTTTGGATGAGCGCTGTGTTGATGATTGGACCTGGCCACCTTCTTCGTAGATGAGGCTATCTCTGTCACTGGCTCGGAGGCACTGGGCGGCGGTCCTCGCCGTTCCATAATTCCAGAAATCAGAGAGGGATTATGGTATTCTGTAACGGGGGGTTGAGAAGGCCTTTGTCTAACTGTTGACCTTGTTGGGTGTTGAGTTGCCATTGGGGACAAACCTTTCGATGGGTCAGAAACATACAGCACCTTTTTCACCACCGAATTACAATCTGCATTGATTGGCCGACCGCTGAGTATCATGACTCTCACACATGTCTTGCTCTGTAGCCATTGGATGAGTGTTGAGAATCCAGCTGCCCACGTATCAGCTTCTCGGAATCTGTTACGTAGAACCCCCACTTCCAAGACAACAGTGATTCGTTGCTGAAATTGCATAAGTTCGGCCAAAAGACTGTACCAGTCACTGTCCATGACCGATCTAAAGTCTAGATTGAGTTTGGCGAGAAACCCTAGCGTTTTGGGATTCGACAACATCTGCAAACACTGGATAGCTAATTGACGCAGAATATCGAGGGTCGAGAACGTCAGGGCTTCGGAAAAGCCACTTGGTAGAGGGTTCAAAAAATAAAGCACTGGCTCATATTTCTCAATTCGATCAATCAGCTCGACACTGAACTTCTCCAGCCGTCGTAAGGACTGTGAGTTGCCTACAACAAACAGTATAGTTGACTGAGAGGTAGTCATCCAGTTTTTAACCTCCTGGTGGTTCCAGATATCGTTGGTATTATGCTCTGTTGACGCTTGCGAAACCCGGAGTGCCCAGTTGCGATTTTTTATAGTTCTTTGGTCAATCAAGAAGCCACTGTTACAAAATGCTGGAAGCTGCCAGAGCAAAGACGCATGGGGTAGTTCAATTCTGTCCCATTCGATTGGATCAAAGCTGGTATACGCTTTCTGTTCGTTAATGACGACCGAACACAGGTGAATATAGGGCAGGTCATAACGCACTTGTGATTTGCGAGAGAAGTTTAGACAGCCGTTCATGGTAGTTACTGTCTCGTACTTGTTGGTTCAGGTCGATAATATGCAAGTCCTGCGAGCCAGCATCACCGTCGCACTGGAGCTGCGACTCTACTTCAAGCAACAGATTCTGCAAAAGCTCCATTGTGTCCTTTCTTGAATTATTTCAGCTGAAACTGGCCACGAGGACAGAGTAAGCGCTAGAGCGGGTGATATGCAAGATATATGACCCTGATTGGTGGGGCCGGAGTCTCGGATTAATACCCTTGTCACCAACCTTGGCCATCTCATTATCTTCACAGCCTGATTTCATGCCCGATCTTGTTTATTAACTCTACTCATCGATGCCGAAATATGTCCTCAAGATCGCGACGTTCTCTTGAGCCCCAACCGCCTCGTATAGTCATTCGAGAGAGTAGGAGGGAATTATCTCACTCCGACACCGACAGACGGCGGCGCAGAATGATAAGCCCTGTCAGCCCTGAAAAGGATATTCCGAAAAAGAAAACCTATGATGACGCCAGTGAGTCTTTTCATCCCTCTCATTTGTGCGCTATAGCTCATCGGCATCGGATGCATAGGCGCCCAAGACTCAGATCCCCAATATTCCCCATTGCCGGAGCCTGAAGATGATACTGATATACGGTATCGGCCAATGGTGCCATTCAGTTGGCGCAATGAGATTTGTCGTTTCCTAGACATATCTCCCGACGCTCTAGATGAAGAGGTTCTCCAGGCCATGCGCAAAGCAGCCAAGACTCTCAAGGAAGTTGAGCAGATGAAGGCTAGATACGAAACCCAGCGAGGACCTCCACGTTACGAGGTCATCCACTCGGTGCGCTGTGAGCAGTCTCTAACGGAGGACAGGCTGTACCTCGACCAGCCGTGGGTAGTTGAATCAGGGCCTAATAATGCTCACCTGCGAGGAAGTCAGCCTATCTTGAATTTCGAACTATTTCTTGAAAGAAACAAAGAGGTTGTTTTCGTCGTCTACAAAGACTACAGATGTTGCGGACGACGGCACGACGATCGTACGCGAATTCATATAGAACCCCGCGGACAAGTTGAGGTCTCATCGCTGTTGACCGCTGAGCACATGTCTCTTGTCTCACCAGACCTCAGCTCAGCTATGGAGCGCTTTTCGGAAACTACGCTGCCTGGTTTTCCTCATACTGACTTCAAAGAAGGCGAGGAAATGAATTATCCGTATATGTGGTGGTTCCATCGTCGAAAAGAGATTGACGAGGCACTCAGCAAGCAGGACTTATCCCCATGGTCAACTATGGTCAATTTGGTTCGCGCATATGTCATCAAGCGCATGGCTGAGGAATGGCAAATAGTCGATGAGTTGCTGGCCAGGAAAGCGATATCTCTCAAGTACATGGATTATCTTTTCGTAAGCCACGGAAGTCAATATTATTGCATTTCTGCTAATCGCAATCAGGTCCCTGACCAAATCGCCATATCAACAGAGCAAGGGCGCGACGTCTCCAAGCTCCAAGGCGTTGTAATAGGACGCTGGCTTGAAAGACAACCATTCCCAGGCTACTCGGCAACCCTTGATGTCGCATTCTGGACGTTTGACGGTACCTTTCGTAAAGCCTCTAAGAAGTTTTTGATCAATGACCTTGCCATCATGGTCCGTGATGACATGGAGGAGTTTGATATTACGAAGCTGCCACTTTGCCCTATTGACTATGCGAGCGATGAGACTACTCAAGCCCTGCGAAAGCGCGGCAGGATGTTCTGGAAATGCAGAGTTCGAAATTATGTTGAGATTTCTCAGCATACTAGCGATCAAGTTCAAGATTCTGTACGCCTCTATTGAAATCTCGTCGTTGCTGGCTGCTGACGGCTTTTAGATTGGATCTCGGTTCATGGTTGACATCACAACACACAAGAAGCTGCATCGTGATACGAATGTTCGGGCCCAGCCACAGCCATCTATAGGCCAAGATGATCTTGAATCAAGATACATGTCGCAGGAGAATCCGGATCTCGGGGATGACTTTTTTATGTGTCTTCCAACTTCAATATTCGGATTCAACATGGATAAGAAAGAATGGGGTGAGGAACTGCTACTGAACCTGAAATTCGGAAAACATGCTCACTGATGTCAAGTCAACTTGAATGTTCACTTCTTACAAGATGTCGTTTGGAATACTGAGGCTTTTGATCACCTTGTTATCCAGGACGAGACAAAGCTCCTTATTCAAGCTGTAGTGACGAACCAGCTTCAAACGGGTGAGAACGCCGATCTCATTCGCGGGAAAGGCAATGGTCTTTTTATTCTACTCCATGGGTAGTATCTGACTAGTCTCGTTCATTGCCAGGATCTAACAATCTTACAGGGGGCCTGGTACAGGCAAGACACTCACTGCAGAAAGGTATAATTCCTCAATTTGGGAGAACATTTTTCTAACAAGACACAGTGTTGCCGAAGTTGCGAGAAAGCCACTGTACAGAGTCACATGTGGTGACATTGGCACTAAGGCAGAAGATGTCGAACAGGTACATTTTACCTTAAGTTTCTATGGCTTTTGACTAACGCTGTCCAGTACCTAACTGTCGTTTTACACCTTGGCAAGACCTGGGGCTGTGGTATAGTACTGTTGATTCTTCATTCATGAATATCCTTCTGACTTTTCTAGTTGTTCTTCTCGACGAGGCAGATGTCTTCTTGGAGCAGCGATCATTGGTCAACCTTGAGCGAAATGCTCTGGTGTCGGTATTTTTACGTGTTTTGGAATACTATGATGGTAATAGTGCCCCAACCAAACATTTTAAAATGTGTTAACATGTCTCAGGTATTCTCATTCTAACAAGCAATCGCGTCGGGATCTTTGACGAAGCCTTCAAATCTCGCATCCAGCTTAATCTGCGGTACAAAAACCTTGACCAAGATCAAAGACTACAGATCTGGAAGAACTTCTTCACCCGTCTGAGAAGACTGGAGGAAGAAGTTTCTGAAAAGCACAGTAGTCTTTCCTATGGAGCAAAAGTGGATGAGATGCTAGACAAGCTTGATGAACTGGCCGAAGCTAATCTCAATGGCCGACAGATTCGAAACGCAGTGTCTACGGCAAGACAGTTAGCCAGGTATCAGAAGGAGCCACTGTCGTATAAGCATCTCACGGTTGTAATTAAGGAAACGAAGAAGTTTGATGAATATTTGTTGGAGGTGAATAGGACATATACGGCGGATGAGCTTCAGAGGGACAAGGGAGCGCGGTAAATGCTTCCAACTATAAGATGAATCTCCAACTAGTTGCCCCGCAAAAGCCCTTGTAAATAGCCTTCCTCTAGTCTAGCGATTGCTTATCCAAGTTGTAGTTAGTCTCCCTTGACTATCACAGCTTTGCAAAGCACATCGGATGACGAGCCTTCATCGAAAGCATCCTTACTGTTAAGCTGAAAATCCTCACCGTCCGCATCAAAATTCTCAACACCCTCAACGACAATCTCAGCATCATGACCATTTCCGTCTTCTTTGATCCCAAGAACCGTTCCCTTAGTGAATCTCTCATGAGTAACGTCGCCCTTCCGCGAGATCTTGATCCGTCTCAAACGGAAGGCAAACACAAAAGGGTCCCCGCCGCTCTGCGACTGCTTGGTCGATATGGTGTTTTTACCTCCGATCTGTGGACCCAAACTGATTGGAACGCCTTGGGAGCTGAAGTCAGTGCCGAATTTGAGGTTTAAACCTCTCTGCTTTGCATGTTCGATGGTAGAAGTGGCTCCGTATGCGACTTTGATGCCGGTGACCATATATAACTTGTTTGTCGCAAACCAGGGCTTGTTAACACGCATGAAGCTCTGTACTCCCTCATCCTTCAAGCACTGAGAGACATAGGAGACTGTTGGACTAAAAGACACTGTTTTCAGATTCTCGGAGGCCCACTGCTCACTGTGTTCCTCAGACCAATTGGCAATTACGTCGCCTCCGATGCCTAGAGTCTGCAAAAACGATGCCCAAATACCAAACGACCGGTCACTTTTGACGGCCATATCAAATGTGAAATTCGTCTGATTGTGCTCGATGACTTTCAGTGACCATTCCCTTGGTGGGAGATTTTCCAGGTTAATAGGATCATCTATCAAAGCTGGGGTGGAGATGATATTGCCCAGTCGGATTAGGCCTTCTGGTGGGTTGCTAATTGGCGCCAAAAAATAACTTGTTTCTCGAGTAGCCATGATTCTTCTAAAGGCATTAAAAGTTGAATTTGATGATGATTTCTTGTAAGATGACGTTGAGACGAAAACCTGACAAGGGAGGGTCATAAATACCCTAGAGGCCGCCGACAAGATAGTGAGCCTTACAAGGATATCCATCCAATGACACAAAGACTTTAAGCGGGCCCCATATGTATGCCTGGCACAGCCCGCCCTCACCGCAAAACCCCAGCCTCCATTTCTTCGCGACGCGTCTCGAATCATCCCTCACAACACAACACAAGTGCATCGTGAGAGAACAAAAAGATCCGAAACTCCGCTCAAAACTATCTCGCCGACAGTTTCTTATGATCAATCTCAATCGTACGCTATGACAGAGTAATTTTGCAACCTAAACTCTACCCACTCTTGCTATGAGCCTTTATGCCAGGGACCAAAAACTGGCTTCCGAGACCAGACATCAGTCTCCTTCCAACGCACAAGCAGTGGACGAAATCCACGACCGAGTTATCTTTTGGCCAGCAAATCAACCTGATTTTGTTTACACGCCAAAAGATAAATATAATCTCGATGACAGTACGACTATCTTCGAGGAGTTGGTAAAAGATGCAAATTTCATACCGCCTCTTAGTGTTGATCGAGGACTTATCGGTGATCACTGGCTGAAGGGACCTGAATTGAGACGTTCGATCTCTCCATCCTCTTCTACACCTTTTCTTACACGCCCTTCTTGGATGTCTTCAAATATTCGACAAATAGGACCTCAATCTTTAAGTGGGATTCGCAACAGGGATACAATATCAAAAGACAACACAGGGGGTGATGCAGCGCGGATAGAGGATCTTCTAGCTACCTCAGGAAAGAAGGTGACGAGAATCAAACATCAACCGCCCCGTTGGATAAACGCGTACGTTGTCGATGACGGAGCAATTGCTACACTACCTACTGACTAGACTTAGTATAGCAGGGCCGGGCGTGGAGCAGGAAAACCGCCAGTTTTATTGGATATCTCAAAGCTCCGAGCATCGTTCCCGAGTTCTGGTTACCAACACCGGAGATGGCATTCATCTCAGGGACTGCGAGGATGACATGTTGAACAACAAGGACCTGCTTCTATTAAAAGAGGATTATGACCGCCAGGGAGCAGATAATAGCTTTATTATCCCGAATATGGATGGAAATAGGTGGATCGACCCGTCTTTTATCCCCTTTCCTACAGCCTATATAGAAGGTGGTATCCCCAGGCAGATGAGCGGCCTTGAGATCCGTATGAAGAAGAGGAAGAACAATATAAGAGAAAGGCACAGAAAATAAAGAAGAAAATAGGGGACAACCAGGATATCAAGCACTATTACGTGTAGAGAGACTGGCCAAGCTGTTAAGTAAACCTCTGCTTAATGAGTGAGATAGAGGGACTTAGGCGTTGATTCATGAGCCAGATGATCTTTAATAATATATGTTTCCGTACCCGAGCTTGGAGCTTATGGGCATGGATACTAGAATAGTGATTTAGCAATGATATCCAGGACTTGCATTTTCAGTCTCAGGAGTCACCAGACTTATTATTGATATCCGTGCATATCGTGGCGATACGATCGAACCTCCCGTACCAACTCGAAGAACGCCGCATCGACTTCAACACTAGACTTGGCATCTACTTCGACGAATATGCAACCAAGTCCATTTGCCAAAGATTTACCTTCCTTCGTTGTCACTTCTCTGAGTGACTCCCGGAAGCGGTCAATGCCAACTATAACTATTGGGAAGTGATCCTTGTCCTTCTGTTTGAGAATGTGATAATAGTAGGTGGCGATTTCTTCGAAGCTCTGACGACTCGTGACACTATAAACCAGCATAAAGCCTTCTCCTTGTCTTATATACTGCTGGATCATTGCAGAGTACTCTTCTTGCCCAGTCGTGTCAATCACATCGATGCAAGCATTTTCATTGTCGACGACACATGATTTACGGTATGTGTCTTTCTTGGAGGGGTCAAAATGATCGCAAAGGTCGGGGTTCACGAACTTGAGCAACTCTTAGCTTGAGCCAAAACGGTAGTAAAGAATCATTCGTCGACTTACTTGAATGGTGATATCACTTGTTCTACACCCGCCTACACCCAACAAGACCAAGTTGTATTCTGACTGCTTGTAATTCCCAAGGAAATAGTAAGAAGGGATACAGCGTTGGTTCTCACGTTTGACCCTTGTGGCCTGGTTTATCCATTCTGAACTCCTTGTTTGGGAACCAAGAGTAAAGCAGGAACGGCACTCTTTTTCATTGTTCGTCCACTTGATCTCGCACATATCTATTATTTTTGCGTGTTAGCTCAACCAAAAAAAAACGTGCTTATAATGAAATCTGACCTTTCTCGGATGATAAAGGTACTTGTTGTACTTCCTTGAGATCCTTTGCAGGAATGATTTGAATAATAGACAGCCGGGGTCTGAGACGTTCCAGAGGAGAAGGCTTCCCATATCCCAGCATACCTCTTCGTCGGCCCTTGGGGAACGATTCCATGGCTTGTAAAATCCCCTTCTGGAAAAGAAAGAGCTGGATCTGGTAGGTTAGGACAACTAGCAAAATCGTAACCGTTGTTCACAAAGATAGTAACAACCATACCTTGTCTTGTTTGGCGTCGATTATATCAACTTTGTCAAACATCAAGAGTTTGCCTAGTCCCCAAATAACTTTGTTCGTCTCATAGTCTTGGTCTTTAGATAATGCGGCTTTAGCAAGCTTAAGTTCCCGAGCAATGTTGGAATTGTTAACAGCCTCCTTAACAATTTTTAAACTCCTTTTTGCTGATTCTATGTGATCAGGGTCATGAAGCCCGTATCGGGTCAGTTCCTAGATACAATTAGTACTATTCATGAATGAAAAAATACTCTCATACTTCGAGAAAAGCATCGTATTTGTCCAGTCGTTGAGAGGGAAGGCCAAGAGTTGCAAGAACATCGCTTAATAATCCCCGACGCTCAACATCGTGAAGATCATCCGACGGGAACGCAGCTCTGACCATGGATTTTGACTCTGCTTCCCCGGTGATTAGAGAAGCATAATAGGCATAGGAGTCTATTGCCCATTCCTGGAAAGCCAATTGCCAAGTTTGCCACAAGTACGGTTTCGAAACTAGCATTTCTGCTTTAATTAAAAACTTTCTCTGTGCATTGACCAGTGGACCCATAGGCGCAAACAAGGGACCAAAAGTATCGGAGGAAAGCATGCGAAAAGACCTGATCTTGGCATTTTCGAAAAGGCTCTCCAAACGATTGACATAAAGCCTCTCGTCGCAGAGGAATGCTTCCACAGCTAAACCTGCGGGGTTGGGCTCTATGGCAAAGATATTCGGAGCAGATTCAAATACGATCGCTTGAATCTTACCGGCTTTGGCTAGCCTCGCTAGAAAGAGCCGCACTAGATTGACGACCTTCTTTTGCATTAGTCGTCGGTCCCGCTCAAATATTCCAAGGTATACGTTACCTTGACATGACATGTCGTATCGTCGAGTAGAACGTCAGTATCAGTGACGCAATGGGTTCGGGGGACATCCGAGCAATTTATGCAAGCCTCAACAAACTCGGTTATCGCAAGCTTTGATACCTCGTCGGATGGACTCGACGCGAACAAGCCTTTCCATGTTTCGTGATGTGAACTGTCGAGTTCGTCGAACAGCATCAACAATGGAGTCCCGAGCCTAAACACAGTGATGAGATCGAACAGTGGATTCTCATCCTTGGAGGACTCCTGCTGCTGGAATTGTGCAAACCATTCAAGCTGCGATAGTTGAAGTTGTACTTCAATGCAGTCATGGTAGATAGATCTTGTGAGGAGAATTGGAGCAAGTAAAGGCGGAGGCTGGATCGTGTCCTGCCCAAAGTTGTAATGCTGTGGATTTGAGATGTCCTCAACGTACAACGGAAGAGCCAAGACTGAAATGTGAGATATGTCACTCAGACTGATTCCAGATAAGGTCGACCATGCGTGGGTACGCGCAACAGAGCTGTGTACTGAAAAGTCCATAGTATCTCTCTTCGCAAGGCGGTAAACACGAGATAATTTGAGATCATGCTCAAAGTCAAATTCGAAGAGAGAGGACCGCCAAGATGATGTACTCTTCCGCTCCTGGGCATCTATATCTCTCGTAGACTGGATTGTGGCTCGGCGATGCGACATTGTATCGATAATGTTATCCATGCCCATCATCCTCCTAGATAGATCAGTGTTGTCTCTGAGCAGGATATCTACTGCTGTAATTAACTGCTGCTGGCTTGCTTCGGCTCTTGCTTGAGAATCACTATTTGTGTTCAGTTGGCTACTTATAAATATCAATAAAGTATAGACAGTGGGCAGCGTACCTCTGCAGGATGCTTAAGATACAGACAATGGATGATTTGAACGCCCGCAGTCTTTGAAGTATGGCAGTTAAAGATGCCTTCTTCCTAACCCACTGGATCGGCGTCCAAATGCTTCCGCCAGGAGTAGTGGGCTCGAGTGGCGGCAGCGTCTGCAGCACAGCTAACAGTTCGGAAAATATCTTGACCCCATCGAAAAGTACCGCCGTCAGTTGATCTACCTGTATCAATGACGCGTATTTAACCTGAGCTGCGGAGAAGTTGCTGATAAGCTGTTCCAGCCCAGTGATGATGGTTTGCGTAGCGAGAGTCTCAGAGGAGACTTCAGCCGCAATCTTGTGCGCGTCCTTCGTTGCGGTTGTATATGGGCCGAGAATCTTGATGACCTCACCTGCAGCGGTTGCAATCCCCGCTACAGAGGCAATCACGCTCAATGGATCCATCTCAGATGCTCGGGCAGCGCGATAGGCTAAGAATGAGCATAAAATTTCGAAAGGAAGAACGATGGAGTTTAGAATATTGGAGGCGGCTGTGCAAATAAAAATCTGCCTTGGGCGCCTCGCATCAGTTGTCAGCAGCCACCGCACAATCAGTATGATAACGCTGTGTGAGGGGCTAGAGTGTAAAAGACCTTAGAGTAATGCGCGTGTTCGAATGCTTTGCTGTACTCATAAATAACGGCTATTGTATTGATAGACTTTCATAAACTATTCTTAATAACTGTATTATTATTATACAATACTTCCTGCTCTTCCGATATCTCGACTCTGCGGGGTTGGTGGCTACCCGGTTGCTGCCTTATCTTACCTGCATGACGCCACCAGTTTGAAGCTCAGCCGTAGCCTGATCGTAAAACAAATATCTCCAATTCATCTCTGAGTACCCATGACATGTGACTCATTGTTTTGTTTTCCTATAGACCTTTCTAGAATATCCTACTATACACCTTTGTGACCTCTCCATGAGTTCGGATTAGTACAAAAGGAGTTCTCGGTCGTAAGCAAGGATATAAGATCACTGTGAGACTTCCTTTGAACTATGGAAGCTTCGCGGCGTTTTGACATTTCTGTCTGATGTTCGGATCGGGCATTATGCCAGTTGTCTTCGGTATTGTGCGTCGCAAATGTAGCGCCAGAATTGCGCAGTATCAAAAGCGTGTATTTGGGACATAGCCATAATGCGTAGCACTATGAATATTTCGAGCCCTCTGTAAGAGAGTGAGTGGACCTTGAATCGAATTATTGTTGCAGAGAATAAAAGGTATAGCGATCCAGCAGATAGTGTTGGTACTCTGCGCCTTGGGTGAAGAAGGTGGCTACAAATCTTAGCTAATACATAAAACTACTTTTGATGGCGCGTCTAGCAATGAGGGATCAGGGCGGCTTCTTACACCCCCACTGCTACTAATAAGGTTACTAATTAAGTTATTACATATCATTCTACATTACCTTTTAAAAGCTAAAGTTAAATAGGATTTCTTAGTATATTAGCTGTATATGTCTTATTAAGGCGTTATAAGCTTTAGGCATCAATCTAGTGACGGCGCGTAATTGAGATATCATGTACATCACGATTTGTCTCATACAGTCTTACGGCGTGGCGTGGAGCTGACTGGGAGTCACCGTGCCGCCCCATCTTTGGGTGACATTTGGCGCTACTTGGAAGTTTATTTCCTTTAATTGCTTATTAAACCTGTCGTCGAATTAGGCCATCTCATTTAACTTCAGATTCTTTCCAACGGTCGCTCGGATTATAGAAGTAGAAGCCGATTTTCATCCACGTAAGCCGCGACTCGGTGGTTAAAGGGCGCAAATCGCGGGGAACACTCTTTAACCATATTCAGTAGTTTCTGACCGAGATAACAGCCTTCCGATTCCGAATACATGTTCCGAGTGACTATTAAAATGG
Organism: Fusarium sterilihyphosum; assembly: GCA_013186845.1. NCBI lineage: Eukaryota > Fungi > Ascomycota > Sordariomycetes > Hypocreales > Nectriaceae > Fusarium > Fusarium sterilihyphosum. The sequence continues at coordinate 17,924 of JAAOAU010000310.1, read as the reverse complement.
CAAAGTCTCTCTAGTCTTTTAATAACTCAGCTTTACTCATCACAATAGCTCAACAACAGTCTTTACGATGGGTGCAGTACAGTCAACTGATAAGCCAATCGTGCATACCACGAGCAAGGGAAAGCTCAAAGGGATCCAAAGGATTGACAACACAACACAGAAGCCATCTTATCATCGGTTTACTCGTGTTCCATACGCTCTGCCACCTGTTGGTGACCGGAGGTGGCGTCGTCCAGAAAAGCTCCCCACAGACTTTTCATACGATGATGCTACTGGTGTCGCCGGTGATTACACAACGTTTCCCTCGGTTTGCCCCCAGCCTCACTACGCACATGGAGCGGCAGAGGTGCCGAACCCGGATCGCGAGCCAGAGCCGGAAACCGTCTTCGACGAGGATTGCCTATACGTTAATATTTGGGTACCTGCTCAAAGCCCACCACCTGGGGGCTGGCCAGTCCAGTTCTACATTCGTAAGTTCACCTGCACAATACCATGATTTATTCCTTGGCTGACTATTTGTGGCAGATGGTGGCTGGCTTCAAATGGGTGAGGCGAATCACATGAACAAGCATGATCCATTCTATCTCATGCAGGAATTCCCCCGGATTATCGTGGCGCCTGCGTATCGACTGAATCTGTTTGGCTTTATGTCTTTCTCCGGTCTTCAAGAGGACTGTGCGGCCCACGCCCCAGGAAACTACGGCTTTTGGGACCAGCGTGCTGCTCTTGAATGGACGTATGCGAACATCGCGGAGTTTGGCGGCAACCCTGAGAATATCTCTCTGGGAGGTCTATCTGCAGGCGCATATTCGTCTATCTTCCAACTGAACTACGACGTCAGACTTCCGAACAGGGCCGATCGATTGATCAAAAGAGTCTACTTATACTCGAATGCGGTTGGAGTTCAGCCGAACCATGTTTCTTCTCCTGCCCTCGAAACACAAGTTGATGAGCTTCTTACAGAGTGCGGAATCTCAACAGGTCTTTCCCCTCAAGAAAAAGTTGATGCGCTGCGAAAGGTGCCGTCGAAGACGCTTATCGAAGCCGTACATCGTATGAAGCAACATACTTTCCGAGCTATCACAGACGAAGACTTTGTTAACGCCAGCTTCTTGGCGGATGTCAGCTCTGGGGAGTTTGGAAAGCTTCTGGCGAGTCAAGGCGTCGATATCATGCTGGGAGAGGTCGCCGATGAAGCAACTCTTTACCGCATGATCAACCCAGCTTCCGATTACGATAGCCTTGTGGTGCAACTGAACAACTACTACCCAGAGAAAGTAACCAAGGCCCTTCTACAGCACTATATTCTACCCACTGCAGGGTCCAGCAAGGACGAGTGGGCCGATATTGGGTCAATCATTATCGGCGATTGTCAAGTCCACGCTACAATTCGTGGCTTCACCGCGTCATTGCTCAAGACCATGCCTGAAGAACGCGTCTTGAGGTACAGAATCTCATGGCGTGCGAAGGCGCTTGACAACTGGCTCCAGCCCAGTATTGGCATGTGTCATGCCTCTGATATCCCTATTTGGTGGGCTTGTGGACGTCGGGCCGGATATGAGCAGGCTGATCTTGACCTTGTAAGCGAGTGGCTCAAGCCATTCTATCAATACTTGTGCGGGGATAAGCCAACTTGGGGCGCTACTGGTTTGGATACGGTGAGAGAATTGAAAGCGGAGGGAAAGATTGAGAATGTGGAGGATGTCAATCTGGATGAGGGCCTGAAAGTATGGGACGTGATGGTGAAAGCGCAATTGGACCTAGCCTAGATACGTCCGCAGCGGGCGTAAGTGAAGAATATTACTAAGTTCTGTCTGCTGATTTAAGCCCTTGGCCACAAGTCTCAATTGTAAATAACACATCTGCCTCACAACTTAGAGTGTGATAGAGCTTTAACATCGGCTCCGTTGGGCTTTTCAATTTGTATTTGTCTGTAAATCCCTTCCAAAGGGGAGATAACCTACCTTGAAAGACAATATTTCTTGTATTACTTCCTAGCTTCATGCTCTTTACTGTTAGACTTAAAGCTATAACGAGTTTAGTAGAGCAAGCAGACGGTTTCTCAATAAATTACCGGATATGGATATCCCATTTCCTGTGTAGTTATCGTCACCAATCGGCTTATCTCCTCAGCCCCGCTATTAGCTGAAGGCACGATAGCTGAATTCCGAGTACCCCAAGAAACCTTGACTTGAAGGGAGAAGATATGTCGGTCCTTACATCTAGAATCCGATCATCATGAGCCAAGACTAGGAAGCTACTTTATTGATCCGAGACGGTAGTTGCATTCGTTGTGCATAAGGATGTTATCAGTACGGTTGGACATGCCTCTTTAGTAGTTCGGCTAGCATTCTTCACCAATCATCGTTGCAAAGCGGGCATGGGTATCCACACACACAATCTGGGACATTTACATCACTGGATTGAGATAAGGGCGTTCGTTGATCTTGATTCCGCCTGGTGAGTGTACGATTACCCCAGGTTATCTCGGAATCATCAAAATGTCGTTTCCGTGTTGAGGGCACCAAGCCTTCACAACTTATATAAAGCATCGTTTGGAGCTCCTACCATTGACCTCGCCAAGCTACAGCTCAATCCTCCAAGACCAACATCTCCCTTGGGCGGCATTTTCATACTTACGTCAACCTTCAAACATATCTTTGCTCTAAGTATGGCCGAAAAGACCTCAAAGCCAGTAGAAGCTGGTATCAACCTATCTCCCGTCCCTAGTATTATGGGCAAGGAAGAGAATGGCGGCGGGAGCATCACCGCTGGTGAAAACTCCAGCACTGATGAGTCCGAGTTATTCCTCCAGCAACATGGATTCACGACCGAGTATCTCAACGGGCTCGTATCAGACAAGGAGAAGAACAAGCGGCTGGTGAAGAAAGTCGATATGCTGCTTTTGCCATTGATGGCCGGCACCTACGTCCTCCAGTTCATCGATAAACAAGCTCTCTCCTACAGCGCTGTGTTTGATCTCTTGGAGAGCACCGGCACTACTCTCGAGCAGTATAGCTGGTTTGGCAGCATCTTCTACTTTGCCTATCTGGTTGCTGAATACCCATGGTCCTTTCTTGCACAGAAGACACTCATGGGTAAGGTCGTCGCTGGTTGCATCCTCGCTTAGGGAAGCATACTCATGATCACTGCTGCTAGCAGCAACTTCGCTGGCCTCGCCGTTTGCAGGTTCTTCCTTGGCACATTCGAAGCTCCTATTACTCCAATCTTTATGATGATCGTGGGCATGTGGTACACCCGTGAAGAGCAACCTTTCCGCGCTGGTGTCTTTTATAGTTGCAACGGCATCGGTCTCATGCTTGGTGGACTTCTCAGCTTTGCCATTGGTCAGATCCAAGGGTTCGAAGTCTGGAAGGCCATCTTCATTATTTGTGGTGGCATCACGGTCCTTTTTGGAGGTATTATGCTTTGGAAGCTGCCCGATAACATCCTGCGCGCCAAGGGCTTCACTCTGGAGGAAAAGGCTTTGCTGATCGGTCGCGCCAGGCTAGCAAAGACTGGCGTGCTGAATCGTACTATCAAGTGGAGTCAGGTCTGGGAGTGTCTGATGGACCCTCAGATCTGGCTTCTGTTCATCTTTGTCTTGGTCAACGAGGTCATCAACGGAGGTATTGGCAATTTCGGCTCTTTAATTATCAAGGGTCTGGTTGACAACGCCCTTCTCAGCGTCGTTTTAGGCATCCCACAAGGTGCTTTTCAAGTTTTCTGGATCCTTTCTGGAACTTGGCTAGCATCGAGGTACCAGAATATGCGAACTGTCATTATGGCTGTCTATAACATCCCGACAATTCTTGGCCTTTGTTTGATCTGGAAGCTTGACCGCGAGACGCAGAAAATTGGCTTGCTCTTTGGATACTATATGGTAACGGCATATGTGACGTCACTTGTGCTGGCCCTTCAAATGCCGTCTTCTAATCTTGGAGGTTACACAAAGCGTGTTACTGGTACAGCAGTGGTCTTTGCAGCTTACTGTGCTGGAAATATTATTGGTCCACATGCTTTTCTTGCCCGGGAAGCTCCCGTCTACCAGACTGGTGTTATTGTCATGCTAGCTTGTGGCGTGGCCCAGGTGGTGTTGGCTGGCATGTTGCGCTACCTCCTGATCCTGAGGAACAGGAAGCGAGATCAGGCCGCGGCCGAGTCTATTCAGGCACCAGAAGATACCAGCGCTGATGTGACTGACTTCAATGTGAGTGCGCCAAAATGCATAGTTCATGAATAATTAAACTAATCAAAACAGAACCCGCATTTCAGATACGTTCTGTAAACGAGGTAAGGTCAATACGACTCACAGGCCGTATGGGGCTAGTGAATATCGCAACTGGGAATGCTTTGTACAGCTTTTAAGCACATGGATATAGTTCGCCATAGTTAGAAACCCCCAGCAATTAGCGTTCTCACTTCTGTGTCCTTGATATTCGTAAGCTGTGTTTCTAGGACGTGAGGTATACCTACCTGCAATTACGCTCACAACTGGTGGCATGGAGGGGTCTGATGATAAGTATAGTCGGATAAATCACCTATCCTTTCATGGAACCTTCCTGGTTATTATGACAACCTCTCTAGTCCTCAACCAATTCTGTCATTAGCTTGTGAGCTACATATTGAGAGGTCGACATAAAACTTCACATTATGACATCGAGACGCAAAGTGACCTGCTTTCGGATCCCATGGATGGAGAGCGTATTTGTGTTTTGACATAGGTCTCAAATGTCGTTTATCTAAGGCTAATGCCTTCAAAGTTGCACGACAGGATAGCTGCGTTTTTGAACCCCGTTCGCGACTCTAGTTAAAGGAAGAGAGATCTTTAATCATATCGCCATCGAGGGCTAGTGCTTGTCTGATCTGACGATACATTACTAAAACGGCCTCCGCTCAGCCAGCCAGTCGCAGTGGTTGAATCAAAAATGATGAGAGTGATGAGCATTAAGAAAGGCTTCAACCTCGTGAACAAAGAACACTTGTCGCAGCCAATAAATAATGTACACAAATTTTTCTTTATACCAAAAACGGCATCCAGCGCAGTAATAAATACCTCTTATATCGGTAGGAATGAAAACGAAAAAGAGCTTTGATTCCTACTTTTAATGGAGTCTTATTAGCCACATAAGCTGAATCTAGGGTATCCGCCCCGCACGATTGATTGCTACTTATGTGGCTGATTGATGTGAGCCTCGACATAGACATAGGCCAGCCATGAATTGTCCCGAACGTGGTCCAACCGACCGAGGCTATCCTCACGTTCACATGCCATTATGATTGGCTAGCCATCAAACCAAAACAACAGCTGCCGAAGTCCGAATTCACGAGACCTGGGGACCCCAGATTCTCCAGAACTTTCTGACGCGCTCCAATCAAACCAAAGCTCGCTAGTCAATGTAAGGGGAGCGCCCCGGACCTAGAGCCTAGCGCGTGGAGCTTCCGCCGGCACATGACGCGGGGAAAGACTGATGCGCGGGCTGACAATTGGTGCGCTACATTATGGCCCAGGAACATGACGATTTAGGCCAGCAGAATGACATTCTGGGGTATTAATTGGCGCGTCAAGATAAAGTCCTAGAAACTAGCTTTCTTGTTTAGGTTGGGCTGAACGGTGATTTAGGAATAGCTTAGAGTTTAGAGCACTTTTGGAGATGTAACATCAAATCGGCCAGGGTTACGTTGTCATGGTGCCAAGATATTTAAACAGACATTCGTCCGTCTTTCTGATCTTCAGTCCATCACTTCATCCATACATTTCACACCATTCTTTTTCATCATGCTTGGCAGCAAGGCTTCCCTGTTATTATCATGCTTGGCTCTCCTCAGCCCTGCATCATGCAGAGCCATTGAGGAACGGGCCGTCGCGGATCATGCCGTTACGTTCCAGACCATTTATAAGCCTCCCTCCAACTACAACACTCCCAAGACGCTTTATGGGCGAAACGTCCAGCTTGCTGATGGAACTATCTTAGCTACTTGGTCAGTCATCCGGACCATCCGGCATGGTACTTACTAACGTAGAACAGGGAGAACTATAGTCCCGAACCACCAAAGGTGTACTTCCCCATCTATCAGAGCAAAGACAAGGGCTCAACCTGGGCCCCTCTGTCTAATGTAACAGACACAAAGAACGGCTGGGGTCTTCGCTACCAGCCCTTCCTGTACGTCTTGCCCCAGGCCATCGGCAACCTTGCCAAGGGAACTATCCTCCTTGCTGGAAATAGTATCCCCACGGACCTTAGCAAGACCAAGATCGACCTCTACGCTTCAACTGACAGCGGCAAGACCTGGAAGTACATCTCCAACATCGCTACCGGAGGAAAGGCCGTTCCTAACAATGGTGAAACCCCCGTCTGGGAGCCCTTCCTGATGGTGTACAACAACAAGCTCGTATGCTACTACTCCGATCAGCGCGATCCCTCGTATGGCCAGAAGTTGGTGCATCAGACTTCCAGCGATGGTGTCACCTGGGATGCTCTCGTCAACGATGTCCGAGGAACTGCCTATTCTCAACGTCCCGGCATGACAACCGTTGCTAAGCTTCCTAACGGAAAGTGGATGATGACCTTTGAGTACGGTGGAGGCGCTTCTCCCAACAACGCTGCGTTCCCCGTTTACTACCGTATCTCCGACTCCCCTCTCACCTTCGACAGTGCGTCCAACCAGATTCTCACCGCTGGTAGCCGTGCGCCTAGCTCTTCGCCTTATCTCACCTGGTCACCTTCTGGAGGATCTAGTGGATCTCTGATTGTCACTGCCAACAGTGATAATGGCATTTACATCAACACGAACCTCGGCGCTGCGGGCTCTTGGGTTTACTATGACATTCCCCAGCCTGGTGCTTATTCCCGACAGGCTATGGTTATGGATAACCCTGATTGGCTGTATGTTATGAGCGCTGGATACCTTGGAGGTGATAACTGGGTCACCGACAGTGTCTTCAAGCTCCCCAACCTGTCTTAGGTATGCTGGCTACAGCTGCTTTCTTTCAGAGGCGAGGAGGAATCAGACAGCTACTTTAGATAGCCAATAGATGAATCATGAGAAAATTTCTGTCGCGTCCAACCATTGCCTTATTTGCCATGTCATTGCAGCTTCTTGTTCGAGAGATAGTGTCTTGGCATTAGTCAATCCATGGCCTGACTTTACAACCAACAGCAAAAACAAAATTAAATTATCGCTAACCTTTCCTAAAAAGAAGCATAAACTCTCCACTTTGTGATAAAATTCGGCAATAATCCAGGCAGAAGCCAGCTCCAGCGAACAGAACCAACAGCCGTGAACCAACATGTTCACATGACAAAAGTGCATGCATTTCCACCTTCTGACTGTCTTGTGGTTTCCTTCTCTTCTTTCATCAGCATCCCCATTTATTTCAAGATGAGGGCTATTATTTCCGCCAGAAACCTTGCCCGGCTCCTTTGGGCTAACATCAAATCAGTCTGCCGTGCCATAAAGACTGTCATCTTGATGTTGCTCCCCTTCTACGGCCTCACATTGATAGGCGGCTTCTATCAAGGCATCATCATCGCCCTGTGGTATTCCGGAACTAAAGAACAAAATGCCCGCTACTTATTGAAAAATGTCCTGGAGTACAAGATCACGGAGTATTTCGATGAGCCTTACGATAATTGGTCTAATGTCGCACCTGTCTTTCATGTACCTCAAATCATAAACCCTCTTGAATGGACTGCCCAACTAGGACTCAAGCGACCTGCGGTTTCGGGTGCAGGGGACGAGGAGGCACTGGCAAGTCTGATGCATTTATACCGAGAAACGCGTCGGGATTTGAAGATGCAGAAGTGGCATCACTGGATCTATCTATCGGCGCAGCAAGAGCCTTGGAGACAACCTGACGGCCCGATCCTGCATGATCCTTGGGATAAAGCATTCGTGGAACTCTTGGAGTATAGGGACAAGCATGATACCATGGGCCGATCGAACTTTCATTATATATCATGCCCAAAAAGTTTCCTCTGCGGGGCCTGGCGTGTTGCTGCTCCGGCACTTCTGCACTTCACCACCGAGGGGAACAAAACCCGATCGTCTGCTAAATTGCCTAGTCTGGCCAATTACACACCTGTAAACACACGAGTGTTCGAGCTGCCCCTTCGCAAGACAGCTTTGCCAGGTATCTTTCCGAGCCATTTTGAACAAATGAGATCTCTCACCGCAAGCAGCTCAACCTTCTGGCGAACCAAAGACACGTATTCCCATTTACACCAGGTTGTCGGCCAAACAACACCAGTGCTCAGGGATACAGAAAAGGTACATCCCTGGACTTATGGCTTGCTGGTCAAGGCGGAACATAAATGGATCCGATTATGGGCAATTGAAGATACAGCCTTGCGAGCATATATCTTTTTGCTTTCTTTTGCATCATCTGCATTTCCAACGTTCCTGTACCAGTTCACGCCCACAAACTGGTCTAGCCCGGGACCCGGACTTGAGCACAAAAGCAAAGATCCACTAGCACGAACTCTTCAGAGCTTGGTGGATATGCTAAGTGCAGAGGAAAAAGAGAGGTATAGGAAGACAGATCGCGGGGGAATAATATTAGGATTGGCGGAGAGGGGGCTGAAACAGGACCAGTGGAATACTAGGGAAGAAGTTCTCAAGGATATTTCTAAGGCCTTGGGACTAGATAGAGATAGGAAGGCCAAAGGTCGATGATGGAGGATACAGCTTGGCTTTTGCTTTTGGGCAAGTAGCAGCAGATTCCTAAAGTTAAGCAATTTTGCCAGCAACCCAACGAATGCTGCACATGTTCCGTTTGAGGCTGAGATGCATTGCTGGGCACATGTTGGTGCAATGGATATCGCGAGCAAAGCCACCTCGGTAGGATCCTATAACGAATAGAGATTCCCTGGAGAATTAGCATATGGTTATTGGTGGGCTCCTATTCAATCTAGTATAGTCTTCCTCCACTGTCGTATCATCCTTCAAGTCCCTCCCTATTCAAGGCTTCCCCGCCCCATGGCTACCGTGTACATAGTTGACTACGAATTCCTCAAAGAGGCTTTCAACATTTGGATAGTCTTCTCGAGTGCCTCCAAGCCTTCTTGCTTCTCCTTGATCTCATTTTCCATCTTTTTATGCTTTTTTACCATCTCTACAAGGAGGAATTCGTCATTTGACCGTTCATCATCTTCAGTCCTTGGTCTCTTCTTCATGCCATTGGCTCTGATAGCTTCATCTGGCCCGACGTCTTGGCGATGCTGAATGCTAATTGAGGCCGGAGTTGATGTTGATGCTGGCCTGAGAAAAGATTGATCGTCGCGTCGGCTAAGGTCTTCCTGGTTGTGCTTGCAACTCTTAAGGTGTCTTTCTAGATGGGATCTACGTTTGAAAGGCTTCCCATTGGACCTCTTGCAGCCCTGATTTGGACATAGCAATGATTCTTCCAAGCTCGATGGATGTTTGTGTTTCTCTGTTCGATGTCGACTCAGGGTAAATGGCCTTGCAAATGTCTGTTGGCAGTCTGGACACACAAAGCGACTTTTTGTTTCCTCCGACCTGCTGTCTCTGTTTAGCACATGATATCTCATAAAGTGAGCATTGTACTCACTCATCCGAGTTAATCGTTCGCTGACCATAGCCACTGCTGTCGGCACTAACTATGGCATCTCTCTCTACGCTATTGTCGTTATTGATGTACGCCGTGTGAGTTGAGTCTTTCATGACGGCCGCTGGCAAAACTTCGGCCGTATCTTGCGCCGCTAGTTCCAAGCTTTCCGAATCACCACGGGATGTCATGTCCGGAGTTAGAAAGTTTGGATCTCGAGGGGTGTTCTGGGCAAAGGTCAATAGGTGGATCGGGTCATTCATTAACTGAACATCTCCCAGCCAGAGCTCTTCCAGTGTATCCCGACTGAGATACCCTCTGTTGTCGAAGTCATTTGCAACCGAGCTTTGAAGTCCTTCTGTTATACATTAGATAAGCTTCCAGAGAATCAGTGAGGACATTACCTTCAATTCCGATACCATGGGAGTCAGCGTAAATGTCGTAAGCGGCAGGTACAGGCGAGATCATGGGGTCGACTGCATTGCCCCATCCATGCTCAGGTTGGCTAGAGCCGATGATGAACATCCAACAGACACCCCAGAGTACTAACAATGCTGGGAGAATTGTCCACGGCATTGTTGTACAAGTGTGCCTGATGTTGTTGGGAAACTCAAAGATGGGCTCAGAAAGTTCTAGTTCCTCTCTCTCGCCGCTTAGGTACTTAGTTATGATCCAGACCCATATTATCTTCCTCCTGCGGAATATGGGTTCTTTTTCTTCGCTCGTATCCATAAGGACCATTTCTCCGTCAAGGAAGAGCAATTCATTCTTCCCAAGCATGTCACTAAGGGAAAGAGAGAAGTTCATGAGCTCTAGCCATTGCCGTTCTGAGTCCAAGTTTTGCTCGCGCCCCAGCAGACGAGACAGATCGTCGCTAAATCGCCGAAAACTCCGCCGCTTGAGAAAAGGATCATACGCGATCTTTCTGAGGTGGCCTGGTTCCGGACTGCTTGGGGCGAACGCAATAGGGTGCTCATGATGTTCGTGCGAGAGCGTACGGTGGATAGCCTGGAGGACCTCCCACGGCTCGAGGTTGAGATCCGGATTCTTTTCACTGGTTCTGGACTGGCCTTGCCCGATTTGAGTGCACGCCTCTTCCGCCTCTATCAGGCGTGCATGGCCACCTTTGACTGTGGACACGAGAGAAGGACGATTATCCAACGGAGGTGGGGTAACTCGCCGGAGGCAGTGGAAGCAGTCTGAGTCTCGGTCTTCTAGCTGTGAGCCACATTCGGAACAATGAAACTGTTCACAAGCTACGAGATATTTCATTCTCTCTTTCGCTTCGCGATCATAGTTTCGAAGATGACGAACCCATTTGTTAAGAGCGTCTGCCATTATAGCAAGAGTGCAAACGAAGAAATGGCCAGTTGCGGCAACCAACCGAGGCGTGATCCTGGAAGCTATCAAAGTATGTGTTGGTGGAAACAGATTGACCTTTTGTTTGGCGTCATTTATATTCGGGACGAGTTTGGGGTGAGTTTGAAATGACCTTCGGCGCAGAATATGAGGTGCAGTTTTGGGGTGCAGCGGGGTAGATTTTGGGGTGCGAAGTGGCGCAATGCGAACCAGTTGCCTCAGGACTTGGAGCCAATAAGAACATCCAAAACAGCCTTGTCATCTGTCTAACTTGAAACTCGGAGTATCGCCTAAACAGAGCACCGGATTTGGCTTTCATTTTGTTGGATTCATCCGGGGAGCACTTCGGATGATTATAGGGGTGAAATGTTGGCGCACCTCAAAATGTTAGATCGAAATCCAGGTGTACGTGTAAATATTATATAGGAAGATCATTTGAATACCAAGTTCAAAATGTAATATCTTCCAAGGGCACACTTGTATCTTGGCGTCAATCTTCATCTTGCCAATCGCTACTATGAACAAATCGTCACAAGACACTCTTCAAGTTCAAAGCCCTCCGTGAGTGATTGTGTTATTGCTTTTCTTAAGAGGCCTATCTAACAAATAACTAAGAGAATTAGCGGAGAAGGTTATATGTAAAGTACAAAGCATCCCGATGCTTGCAGCCTTTCTATATAACTGTAACAACTGGTTTGATTGACTCGTGCAGCTTCAAAACGACAGGACACAGACTCAGTCAGCTGTAGGAGAACAAGCAGAAAAACGTTCTAAAGTTTGATCGTGCCGCTTTCTTCACTTTAGCTAATGTCGTTGTAAAGGACTTACGCTGCGGATTATTAACGAGTTGATAGGACAGGTCTCTGTTTTGGTGAGTAGCCTCAAGCGACTGGGCGACTAAAACATCCGTGGTGTGATTGTCCCAGAGCTCAATGGTATGTTAGGGTCAAATAAAGGTAAACAGCTCGAGGATCGGTTATAGAGTATATCATCACACTTCTTCGAAGATTCAGAGTACATGAAGAAGTAATGTAATCTAATCGCTACTCTTGCTACTATAGGTTAAGTGTTTCCCTTTTCAGATGTTCCGATGAGAAGACCCACATAAACCTGAGGTTATACCTCATTAGGAAGTTGCAAGGAGATATCTCGTTTCAACTTCTCAAGTAGGTTACTAATGTGAGAAAGCCTAAGCTTAGGAACTGGACTGCAACTAAGTATTAAAAGGCATATCACTTGCAACCGCAATTCTTGAAATCTTTCTCCCAATTGTAAATCATCGCACCTCGTCTATCAATTTTTCACTGGCCGCAAACATGTGCTCTTCCTCAACCTATCCCACAGAGGCAGGAACCGCAATCTCGACATTGCATGCTGACGACCCCGGAACAACTGCAGACGCCATTATCAACGCCCTTGAGACAGATGGTGCCTTGATTGTCAAAGGCATAGCGTCCAAGTCTCTATGCGAAGAGATAAGAAGTGACCTGAAACCACTTTTCGACTCAGATGTCAAAGATGACTCCGGCTTCTTTCCCCCCACCACCAAGCGAGCAACTGGTTTCTTTGCTACTTCAGACGCATGTGTCGAACTAGCCATCAACCCTCTGTTCCAATCTGTTGCTGATAAAGTCCTCGGTAGCAAGTACACATACTGGGAAGGACAAGAGCAGTTGACAGTCTTTGGAAAGCCGTACATTGCTAGCGCTGTTGGATTTCGTGTGGAGCCTGGTGGGAAGCAACAGGCTCTTCATAGGGATGATTCGGATTATCATCCTAGGAATTGCGATATGCCCGTAATGCTGGGTTGCGTGACGGTAAGCCCAGCTTCATTTACTAAGCAGTACGGACCACTAACATCGCTAGGCTTTGACCAAGACGACAAAAGAGAATGGCGCGACTATTCTGATCCCGAAGAGCCATCTATGGGGTCCTGATCGATGCCCACTAGACGAGGAGGCAATCCCAGGAGAGCTAGAAATTGGCGATGCTATGCTCTTCCTGGGCAACGTCTATCATGCTGGCGGAGCCAACACCACCAAGTAAGTTCATTGTACCTTTGCTAGTATTATCTTAGTTAACAAGAACAGGGATGATGCTCGAGAAACTATCGGAATCTTCATGTGCAAGGGAACCCTGAGGCAGGAAGAAAACCAGATCTTGAGCATTCCCCCAGAGGTTGCGAAAGCCCGGAATCTCCCCCCGAAGATGCTCAGATTGTTAGGGTATGGCATTTGTCCACCAGCCTTGGGTTTCTACAAGTATAAGGATCCGATGAGAGTCATCTTTGGAATAGAGGATGAAGAGACTGTCAAGAAGTAGATAGTTTGTTCCTCAAACTGCTAGGATTCTTCTACCGAGACCTTCCCATTGCTTTGCTAGTATGCGCCAGTCTGCATCTCCGCTGGACCAGAAACTCTCGAGAAAGGTGAGAACATCCCCATGGTGCTTAAATCCCGTGACATCAGATAAGCCCTGGTAGAGATCCTTTATTATGAGTTGCCTGTCGACATCTCCGTGGCATTCCGTCCCGGCAATGAAGATTGGCCACGCGAGGTTATGAATCGACCCCTGTAGATTCTCCATACTAGTCAGTAGTCGAAACAATTCGTCCAGGCTGACGGTCTCTTCCGGGCTATATTGATGACCAAGACATCGTGCAGTGTATAACAGAGCAGCATTATGGTAGGCGTCAACTAGACGTATAAAGTCTCCACGATTAGCACTTGAGCAAACCCCGCTGCTGCCAACTTCCATTAGTGTCTCCCCTCTCGCCTGAACATACTCGCCCCTCCAATCCCGACTTGAGCCCTGAGTTGAAGCGTCTCGAGATGTGAGTGTTGCGTCATGAAGAATCTGTAGATATGCAGAGAATGACCTGTCGTCCCCGTACTCAACTGGTCTAATCGCATCTTGTACGTCTGTCTCATCGAGGATAGTAGTACATGCAAAAATATCGTACATGGAAAGCTGGTTCTGCAAGAAGCCGAAAAGGCTACTTTTAGGAAATTCAAGCGTGGATAAAGTGTTGACGAGAGCACGAGCTGCTTTGCGATGGAAATCAGCGGCATTTGCACCACCAGTATGAGCTAGCTCGTAGGATGATAGGACCATCATCGACGAAAGCATCCATTCTGCTGTATCGGCAGTTACTGTAAGTTGGGGATGAGCGGTCATGTCGTCAACACCACGCATGATCATTGACAAGACATGATCTCTGTCTTTCTCATAAACACTTGATGGTGTAAAGTCTCTTGCTGCATGCTGAGCTGAGACTGCGCATATCGCGAGACGCACTGCCTCATTCGTCTGAGCCAAAGGCAGAACCTTCTGGCGGTAATAGTTCTTTTCTGAATCGATCCAGACCATTAACCCGGCGATGTTCCTGTCATAGTAGTCTAAGAGTTGTTGAGTGTTGCTGTCAAGACTTGGCGAAGGGGTGGATGCTGTAGATCCAGGTATAGGAAACTGGACACCTCGAAGATGTCCGCGAAGAGCCACGCCCTGGACCCATCGAAGTCTCGGAGCGTACCCAGGACAGGTGAATCCCCGGCCAAGACATTTCTGACAGCTCGGTTGACCTAGATCACAAATGATCCTTCGCTTCGAGCAAGTCGAGCAGCCTGGGATATAATAAGTGAGTGAATGGCTATGTTTCCAGTGGCCTTAGCCTTACCTTTGCCCTTCGACCGTGGCATTATGCATTTTTTGTGGCTTCATGCTGCCATCAAGAGGCAGAGCATCGCTCAGATCCTTGTACCCCGCAGGTACGTCACGTGCTCCCGTTTTGTAAATGACACTAAAATTCTTGCTAATACAAAAGCGAGGATTTATTATTACAGAAGATCAATGTACTTCATTATGCATCTATACAACAGTACTTAGATTACTCTTATTTCATTTCACACTTATCTGAGCCTTAATAACACACTTCTTGACGACTAAATATGCTAGGCCGGAGTTGACATACCTGCCACGATGGCGCGTAATCCAGAGGTTCTATTCGCTGCACCTTGTCTTACACAGCCTTGAGGCGGAGTGCGGGGCTGACAGTGACCGTACCGCAAGTTTTCAATGTCTGACAAGACATCCTCATTCCATTTACCTTACCCTTTCTCCTTCTCTTCCTCATTCTCTTAAGGAACCCCTGAGTAAGGTGCACCGGGTCGCCGTCATTTCCACTCCATGGAGGTGACGTTTGGCGCCGTTGGGGACTTTATCTCCATTGGTGTGCTTATCAAGGATTTCATTGAACTGCTTGACGACAGTCGAGGCTCGGCTTGGGAATACAAATCTTTAAAGCAACAACTTACCTTTCTTCGACTGAACCTGGACCTCGCAAAGCGCTCCTACGATGAATGCTACAGCGCACCGCAGTTCCAAGATATTCGAAAGGCGCTCGAGAGTGTTGTGGATGAGGCAGAAAGACGGCTAGAGGGCATAGCAGTCAAGGTGCAAAAATACACATCAACACTTTCTAAAGGCTCAACGGAGAGGAAGATAAAGAAGGTCGCAAGAAAAGTGCAGTGGAGTCTTGAAAAGAAGGAGACAGAAAAGTTTTTGTTGGACCTTCATCGCTACACATCCATCATCCAATCATTGCAGTTTAATGCATTTGCGTAAGTGTCATTTAATCACCAGCTACCCATTTTGCCTCATGGCTAACTTACTTTTTAAGGCGTTTGATGGAACGTAACTTTACCTGCAGCCAGAAAGACCAAAACGATACCCAAGAACTTGTGAGCAAGCTTCAAAAGAACTTTGAAGATCGATTTACTAGTCTCGAGGACGAGCTGAGAGCTGCCAGAGCCATGTCGGCCAACACGCAACAATATTTAGTTGACATTGGTATGATTGTAACTAGGCGACTCGATACAATCACGCAAACAGTCAACTCTCTGGGTATTGTTGTCCTAAGAGGTCTTTCTGGCATGTCTTACCTTGGGACGTCTGTCTTGTCTTTATTATCCGCCATGCACACCAACATCATAGGCCGTCTCGAGCGTCCTCCGCATATGGGTCCTTTTTTCACGTTTGAGGATTATCTGGGTGTTGATTCGATCATATTGCTTCATTTTGTGGATTCTTGGAACGCCTTTGAGGGGTCTTTACATGGCAAATTCAAGGGTCGAAAAGGCGGCAGACGAGTGGCTCAGAACCGATTCCTGCTGCAGGATCATCAAACAGGAGACGAAATTGATAGAGATGTTCATTGGAGCCTGGCCATCACGCCAGGGTCTCGGGTCAACATGAGTCTGATTTGTGAAGTTGAAGAGGACGAAGATGAAGCACAATCCCTCAAGTGCCCGTTTCCGTCATGCGGAGCAATGTGTGAAGGGGTCATAGGAACTGTGATTCAATGGTAGGCCAACCCGATACGCTCAGCTCGTTATGAACTCTTTACTGAAACAGCTATAGCCCTTTATGTCAGCAACTGTTTAGAAAGCTCCCAGGCATGTCTAACGATGAAGAGCTACCCATAGCACCCAATGCTCCTGAGTCGGGAATCCATGATCCAAACTCGAAGCTGGGAAGTCATTCTTCTGGCCTTGATAAATCTCGCAAAAGAAAGGGAGCCCCTCTGGACAAGAGACGATCGCTACGCGCCAAAAGGAAACCAACAGATGCCCGTGATACAGGTTCTGACTCAGACGACGCCGACTTAACAGGGATCAAGCGAGTGACTATATTACCAATCTTACGGCTAGCTATACGGCCAATTCCACCAGACTCCGAGACAGATGGAAAGCTCGGAGCCTCAGAACAAGAAAGTGTTTTGGAAGATCAGAAAAAGAGTCGCGACTTAGATAGCACTACCGAGGGAGGCAGCGTTGAAACACCTTCGAATACGATCGAGTCACCACCAGGGGTGAAGAATAAAAGATTCTCGGAGCTACAATCTCAGTCTTCTGACGCGCAACTTGCGTTCGGAAAGTCCTTTGAGAGTGGTAGGTCGTACCAAGCGAGGGGCGGTCACAACGAGCATCCGTACGATAGGATTCCAGGCCCAGGCGCATATGTTTTTGAGAGTGCGTTGCCCGGTGGTCTTGGACCTAAAGATCCCCGACGCAAGTACGCAACCCCCCGCGTCTCGCATAGGCCATCACAATCCCGGAATACGGGATCTAGGAACAAGAGGAAATCCGCGAAATGGGATAGGGGAAAGGTCCGGAAGGCAACGGAAGCAGATGCAAAGCGTCATAAAATACCTGCTGATTATTCTTTGAAACACTGGAACCCAGACGAGGAACCCATCATGCTGCTTAGTAGCGTTTTCGACGCGAATACCTTGGGGAAATGGATTTACGACTGGTCTATATACGCTCTTGGGCCTTACACATCGGTATCGGACATGGCGGGAGAACTGTGGCTGCTACTCATCGAGCTGGCTGGCAAATTGAAGAGGGCAGGAGAAACAATAGAAAGGGTTAAGTCGGTGGACTCTAGGGACATAGTAGAGGCATTCATTGAATCAGGGGAGAGGCTATGGGACAAACTGGTGTCGCTGCTCAAGAGATGCGAGTATCCCATGTTACAAGCATACAAGCTCAAAGGAAGGAAACAAAAAACCACTGTTCACAAGCAGGGCGACTCAGACGATAGCAACAAGAACTCTTCACAGGAGGCCAAGACCGAAGCAGGTGCTTTGAGCAAGGAAGTTGAAGAAACGTCAGCGTCGAGCGAGAGAGGAAATGGGGAAGAGACAGGAGAACAAAAGCAGGATGTCGAGAAAAGTGCTGGTGTTGCTTTCATTGAGACGATTTTTGGCCGAGATAAGGAGCTGGAACGAACTGAGAAGTGGATATGGAACATGCGACTTTACAATCTGAGATTCGATGCCACTTGTGCGGGTATATTAAGAAACCCTGAAGGGGAGGTTGAATAAGAGGTAATTATCAAGTAGATATTATTAAGCACCAAATACATTAAAAGATTAATTAATTTATAATAATTCCTTTATTTTAATAATATCGATTTGCTTTTAGCCTTTTATATA
>JAAOAU010000309.1:0-44555 GCA_013186845.1 Fusarium sterilihyphosum | reverse complement strand
TGTGTGTGTGTGTGTGTGTCAAGCCGCATTGCAATGTTCTGTACCCTGATATCACAGTTCACTCTGAATACAATCCCTCAGTCTCACCAAGCTCCCCCTCCTCGTCCTCCATTCCCGCGACAGTATCACATACCACCCGTTGCATCGTACAACACAAACGAAAACGGTAGTTACCCCGCGAATGTGATATCAGCCAAGGTCCCCTCCTCGTGTCTGAGACAAAATGCAACATTCACATGTAAGCGCTGAAAACTCAGATGTGTGATGCAATATCTGCGAGTGAGTGCATATATGACGGCAGTTTCTGTGCCGCTGAGCCTTTCGGGCAGGTCTTTTGGAATTGTGGCTGGCTGAGCAATGTATGTCTCGGTCGTACTCGGATGTCATTGGTGGTGCAGGCTCTGTGTCACATCGGCTGGTGTTGATCCGTAAAAGACTCCGCATCTTCTTTCAGCTCGACTTGCATCTCATTTCGAAGTCCATTATGTATAAAGTCAAAGCCATCGAGTCTGCTCTACTGTTATTCCCTTCTTTAAAACAATCTCACAGTCTTTGTAACAACTTCATTGTTCAACATGGCTTCACTACCCGTCACAGCCCACCGCCCCATCGGCAAATGGCTCCCTGAGCAACGCCCTGCAATCCAAGACTGGATCGCATCCAAGCTCAAACAAACCAAAAAGAGAAACTTTGCTTCTCTTGACCCCAACCCCCAAATCGTCGCTTTTCAGAAGCTCGTCAATGATAGCCCTTACCTCAAAACTCTCGCCAATGACATGTTTACCCAGTCTTCCAAGTACTATGACCCCACTGGTGAACCAGCTCTCAAGACCTTTGATCAATTCATCGACGTCCTCAGTCTCATCATTCAATCTGCCCCGCCCTTCTTTGATAAGCAGGATCCCCCCACTGCGATGGGCATGATTGGGTTTCCTATCAATGCTGTTCTTGATTGGCCTATGGGAACTGTCGCCGGGTATGAATTCTGGCTTCTTCCCGAGGTCAATGCTTCATTCAAGGGCGTTCTCAACACTTGGGGCTCGTTCTTGGCATCTTCTGGCTCTCAGTCTGGTCTAGAGGGTTGGCTGTCCAAGGACGCACTTCATATGCTAGCCACTGTAGCCAACACCGGTGATCTCGGCGGCCCAACATTCGACAAGATCTTCATCTGCAATCCGGCTGATAAATACTACGGCTACAAGTCCTGGGACGAGTTCTTCATCAGAGAGTTCCGAGATGGCATGCGCCCCATCGCCTGTCCAGACGACGACCTTACAAACCCAGAGTACCCTGATCCAACCCGCGTCATCACAAACGCATGCGAGTCCGCCCCCCTCCAAGTTGCCGAGGACGTCAAGCTCCATGATCAATTCTGGCTCAAGTCGCAGCCCTACTCCCTTGACAGAATGCTCAACTCCAACCCCAACACAAGCAAGCTCGTCGGCGGCACCGTCTACCAAGCCTTCCTTAGCGCAAAGAGCTATCATCGCTGGCACGCTCCCGTCAGCGGTAAGGTCATCGACATTGAGCTCGTTCCCGGCTCGTACTACAGTGAGAACTACTTTGAGGGTCTGGCGGGTAATCCAGATGATCCTGACCCTGCGGCGCCGAACTACTCGCAGCCTTATATCAGTGCTGTGGCTGCGCGGGGCATTATCTGGATTCAGGCTGATAACCCCAAGATTGGACTCATGGCTATTGTATTTATCGGCATGGCGGAAGTGTCGGGCTGTGAGTTTATTGTTGAGAAGGGAACTCATATTACGAAGGGGCAGCAGATCGGCATGTTTCACTTTGGTGGAAGTTCGCACTGCATGATCTTCCAACCAGGTGTTAAGCTCTTGTGGAAGCGCCCGCCTCCTTATGATATGGATACGGAGAACAACAGCCGTGTCAACAGTCTGCTTGCTGTTGTTGGTAACTAGAGGTATTTGGCAGTAGCTCTTGTGTACCGCGATAGGCCTCTCTCGGGTATAATCGTAAGAGGCACGAACCTGGTTGAAGTCACAAAGGTGAGCCTCGCAGAGGCGGTGTCGATCATTAACTGGGAATGGTGGGGGTTTTGGCAGATACATCACGGTCTGAGAGGACACGGCAAAGAATTTGAAGGGGGGCATGGAATTTCTAGTCTAGGATAGAAATACAAGACTGTACTGTTCCTGATACTGTTCCGGACCTTCACTCAACTCAGAGTAAGGTTTCAACCATGAGTATCTTTCCTTCAAGGCCACCCAAACTTTCGTGAGTACACAATATCATGACCGGGAAGCTCAAAAAGCAACATGTTCTTCGGGTATCTCCCTGCGCCTGCTGTAAGAAAGACGTTAGCCCATTGATTGTCGCATGATAGTTGCTGAGGTCACTTACTTCTATTGAGACGATGGCTCGCTTGCGTCAAATGCAAATGCATAGCGGTCCTCGGACCACCCAAGTACTGTCCATCTTCATCAAGTTGCGACGAGCGCGTTGCTCAACGGCTGTTCATGTCGTTGGTGAGGATCTCGTTCCACTTGCGATACCCAAGCAGGTTCAAGTGAACATTGTCCTCACTCATGATGCCCGCCTGGTCATCCCCAAAAGGCAAGAAGACGCATCCATTCTCATCAGCGATAGCCTTGAGCTGGTTGTTCGCATCCTCAATCACATCAAGCTCCAAACCGCGCTGGATGAACAACGCAGTGATGACAACAGTCATGTCAGGAAACTCACTGCGCAACTGCTTCACCACCGCACCGTAGGCATCAGCGTCACCCTTTCGAAGACCCTGCTTCTTGAGGTTGTTGGATCCCATGTGGATGTACATAGTCTTGAGGTTGGGCTGATGCTGCTTCAGAAGGCGTACGAGACCTTGATCCATGCGGTACTGAACATTCAAGATCTTATCGCCGCCAACACCAAGGTTCAGAATACGCGAGTCCTTGTTGATGCTCAGCATTCGGCCGGTGGTCTTGAAGCGCTCTACACCGCTGGCGCCGAGGAGGGCGGTGTTGTACTGGCCAGGGTTGTTCTTGATCTGGGGAGCGTGGGTGTTGTGGTGGGTTTGGTGCGAGCGAAGCTTGAACATCTCGTCGGCGGTAGGTTGGACGCTCACGAATTTGGCGGTGGTCTTGAAGCGCTCAAAGAGGCTGTCGCCAAGAACAGCGACGGTGTATTCGCCCGGATGAGCCTTGATCTCGGGGACGTGAGTGTTGTGATGGGTCTCGTGAGATCGTTGCTTGAACATCTTGGGCGATTTAGCGATCGTCGCGATGGAAGTTTCGTGGAGAAGAAAGGACGAACAAATGGACGCGCGGGCGAGCACGTTTTATTCTCCGGTCAGCGAAAACTCAAGTAGCAAAAAATGCACCAAGTGAGGCTCTTTCAACGGGCGAAAGTCAGCGCTGCCGAAAGAGTCATTCGGTAGAAGTCAACTTACAATATCGAAACCTTGTCTCGGGAATAACGTTTGTGGATGCGCGTGCAGGGTTGAGAGTGGTTAGAGTTGAGAAGAGGAGAAAGCTAAACTGAGTCTAGCAGGGATAAAAGGCAGGGGATGGCTGCCTAAAGTCCAGTGGCACATTCACTGTTGCCCCGCCACAAAATGCCACTGTCACTGCCACTGCCACTGCCACTGAGTTGTGCAAACTGTTTGTGCACTGGCATAAGGCGCTTGCTACCCTGTGACGTGATACAGCTGGATTTGCCAGTGCAATCAAGTGCAGGCATCCCAATTCACGAGGCAGCGGAGAATGATGGTGATTCATATTGAATGACAGTTTGTTGATTGCATTAGCTATTGTTCACTATTTGACCAACATTATTGTTCTTTACCTGAACGCAAAGCTACTGCATTTGTGAAGCTAGCGTGTTTGAACAAACGAGAGCAACACTGCTTTACACTTCTGACGCTTCACCAAACGCTTATGTCCAGTTAACAGGTTTGGTCCACCAAAACGCCTTCATCAACAAAATTGTTTGCTGTCTAATCTATTGCTCTTCTAGTTTTTCGAAACAATACGCTTGCTTGGCAATAGGTATCCATGCTGTAGGCAAAAGTTCACCGTAACAAACATCTTTTCACGGTGTTGGTACTTAGGCCGGATGCAAGGATAACAATTTGCTCTATTGCATGACCCCTTTGCTACACATTATCGTGCCACGCAATCAGAAAACGACGATTCCTGGTTGTCAAAGTGCCTGTTTGGCTTTGAAAGTAAACATGACGAAACACCAAACCGTTATCATAGTGCAGAATGTTGTTGTTGTCCTCAAACTGCATGCAAGGTTTTGCAGCCACAAGACCCTGTTCCCACCACGCTTAGATTTCCACCATGAAACATCTGCAGATCAACCCCAACATGCACAGCAAAGCATGAAAAACCTGTCGCCTGTCAAGCCTATTCGGTGGAAAACCGAGGTGTGCCTTGCCACGCGTGTTTTGCATCCGCCGAGACGGACGTACGTATCCTGATACGGGACTCACATCTCGAAGGAACCTTCTTGGCCAAAGATCCCTTGGTTTAGGTGCTGGTGGTGTTCTCCAAATGATCTGCAAGACACTAGAATTTTCTGTTTGTCAGTAAAAGCGCTTCCCCTCACGGTAGATGACACGGGTAGTAAACGCGGCGGTAAAATTACAGTGTGATTCAATGTCATGCAAAAGCCACATAGCAACCTACAACTCTAGCTATCCACGACGTACCTAAAACCTCAGCTCAACATCACAACTTATTCACTCAAATAAAATCTAGATTCCCCAGACTTTTTTCACCTTTCCCCGCGATGGTTCGACACGCCAAGCAAATCCCCACGATTCCCGGCCTACCGGATGTCGAGCACAGAGAAAGACACAAAGCCCTCATTCTCAACAACGGAACAGGGAAATACCATGACGAGCACCCAAGAGATCGCTCCACTAGAGGAAAAAACCTCGTTCGACTTGAGTGCACTTGGCATACTTGGCGGTCTTGGCTGGCGCGTCGTGACGGCCGCATTCTCCAACTCGTCTCCATCTTCTCGTACATGGGGTTCCCCGTGGGGTCGGTGAGAGCGTTTTTAGAGATTTAGATGCAGAAGCAAAAAGTCGAATGTTGTGATCTGATGTGCCCCATCTGTGCTTTTTTTTACCCCAGACTTGGCTGGATAACACCTGAATCACTCTCAAGGAAGGACAACAGATTGATGCAAGTCGAGGAGATGGACTCTTGGATACTCCGATGATTCAACAAATTACCCTCATTCCTATTGGTCGCCTTTATTTTATGCATGAATAAGTTGGGGCATAAGAAGGCGGAGTCGAGAGGAGACGACGTCAAAGGCTTGGGTTGGGGGTCAGCATAGTCTCTCATCTCGCCTAAAACTGCACATCTCTCCTCTCTTTTCACCCCAAAACTTTGCATTCGGAGAGCCAAGAAACAGCCAAGATAAAAACTCCATCTGCACCAGCTTGCCATCGATGTGGTAATTCTTCCGCTCGTCCGCCACGTGTCGGCTATGTCAAATGCTGCAGCCTCAAGCCATAGCCGCCCCTTGAAATCACCACTGCACCTTCAGCTTGAGGATACATCCATGGGTTGATCTGGTGATTTTTGAGCTGTAAACCCCAGAAAAAAGACGCATCAACAAAACGCGGAGCCGCTGTCTCAGCCTTGGCAACAGCAAAATCTGGGGTATCTGCTTGCACGAGATGCAGATATGGGCCGAGTTTGTGAAGGAGATATGACGAGCCTTGGCTGTAACCCTCGTGTGGATAATGTTCGAGGCTTCCACACGAATGGGAGTGATTGGATAAGGCGTTACAGCTGCCAAGACAAGCCTCGCGTGGCAATTGCATATCCTTGGCGTTGGATAACAGAATCTGCGATATGGAGAAGACACCTTGTAGTTAGTGGGGAGGTCCAGATATTCTTACTCACGGGGTAATAAATATCTTGGCTTGTGTATAAAACAGGTCACTCCCCCACCGTTATTGCTCTCCGGTCGATCATCCAGCGTTGTCTTGAAACTTCTCCCCTTCTCCAGTCCGCCTTTAGTTGGATATCAACATGACAGGCCATGATAATGTCTCCGCTCATCAAGAGCCAACGCGTCCCAACTCGTCTTCTGGCTCTGACATGAAGGCTGAGGCGAGGGGTATTGAGGAGGCGCGTGGCGAGAACTATGAGTATGTTGATAAGCAGACTGAGAGGGCTATCCTCCGAAAGCTTGACTATCGCATCATTCCGATGGTTATGTGGGTGTATCTGATGAACATGATGGATCGAGGTATGTCACTTTACTCTACTCACAAGAAGGGTGTCTGATAGCTTCTAGTCAACATCGGCAACGCTCGTCTGTTCCGTATGGAAGAAGATCTTGGCTTGACAGGCAATGAGTTCCAACTTTCCGTCTCCGTACTCTTCGTCACCTACTGTGTAAGCTTCCCAAAAAGTCCTCCATTTTTTTATGAAGCTAATGTCCTCTAGCTCTTCGAATCCCCCTCCAACCTCATCATCAAGAAGCTCAAGCCCGCTTACTACCTCGCCGGCCTCACCATCGCATGGGGCATTGTCGCCACCTGCAGTGCCTGGGTAAACAATCTCGGTGCCCTCATCGCATGCCGTCTCCTCCTCGGTCTCTGCGAAGCCGGTTTCTTCCCTGGTGTCGTGCTCTACCTCTCCATGTACTATGGGCGCAAGAGTCTTGCTCTTCGTATCGCCTACTTCTTCTCCACTGCTGCCATCTCTGGTGTCGCTGGTGGTCTTGTTGCGTACGGTATTAGCTTTATGGATGGTGCTATGGGCTGGAGTGCATGGCGATGGATCATTCTTATCAATGGTGCACCTACCATCGTTACCGGCGTTGTTATTCCCTTCGTTTTGCCCAACAGCCCAGAGACTGCTAAGTTTCTCACTGAGGAGGATAAGATCAATCTGCAAAAGATTCATGATGAGCAAGTCGGTCGGGCTAGAAACAACAGAGAGCTTCTTAAGGAGGATGTTCTTGATGGTGTAAAGGACTGGACCACTTGGGTTTACTGCTTCGCTCTCTTCCCGACCCTGGCTATGCTCTACTCCTTCGTCGTCTTCCTACCCACCATTGTCAAGGCTATGGGAACCTGGTCCTCCGCCGAGGTCCAAGCCATGACTGTCCCCGTCTACGCTATCGGGGCCATCACTTATCTCATCGGCGCCCGTCTCAGTGACATCACCCAAAAGAGAGGCTTCTTCGTCATGGGAGGCATTGGATCCGCCATCATTGGGTATGGCATGCTCATCGTAGGCAAGGGCGCCGCTGTCTCATACGCAGGCTGCTGCTTCGTCTCAATTGGCATCTTTCTCTCATCAGGTATATCCTTCGCTTGGGTTCCCGCCAACAACCCCCGCTACGGAAAACGAGCTTTCTCGACGGGTATGCATCTGACCATCGGTAACGCTTCTGGTGTCGCATCTCCCTTCCTCTTCTCTAGCCAGTATGCGCCTCACTACCGCCCTGGCTATGGTGCCAGTATGGGAATGCTTGTTGTGTCGTTGATCCTCAATATCATTCTCCATCTTCACTTCAAGCGACAAAACAAGCTACGTGATGAGGGTAAGCAGGATTATTTGCTTGAGGGCAAGACTGAGGAGGAGATTGAGTCTATGGGTGAGAGAAACCCGAGGTTCCGCTTTACTGTTTGAGCTTTGCGATTGTGGTTCAGTTTACTAGAATTGAATATGGGAATTGATAAATTTAGAGCGAAGTATTTTACCATGAATATGAGGATGATTGGTTTGCTTTACCTTTTTTTCGTCGGTATGTTGACGTAATTAGTTACCCATTATATAATGTCCATTAATGCACTTACAGAGTCAACATTAGATGTGCGTCGAACATGAATGTTTGTTTAGCATCTTGCTGCGTTCGTCGACGAGACTACATGTGCAATGCCCTGAATGGTGATCATGCAGCTTCTAGCCAGCTTGGTTACTGAACATAGTAACAAATTGGAGCAGCGTCCCTCAACAATTAAGAGCCACGCCCGGTTAGCTCAATCGGTAGAGCGTGAGACTCTTACGAGTACGCGATCTCAAGGTTGCGGGTTCGACCCCCGCATCGGGCTGTTCCTATATTCGATTGCGAGCGTCAGCGAGGCTTTCCTTTTTTCTTTTCGGCGCATTGTACAAATGGATAGGGAAGAGCCTCTTATATCGTCTACTACATTCTTATATCACTAGCCAGTTGTAACACGCTAAGTATTTTCTGTTTTAGCTCATGCTTGCCTTTAATAGTAAGAGGGAGTTAATAATTCAGAGGGAAAAGTTAATTGGCATAGTTGTTGGCTTTTGCCAGGTTGGTGGGTAACCTTGTGAATGAATGACCTGAAGCTCTGTACTGCAATGCTTATCTTTTCTCTTTCCTCTCTGATAGACCAATCACGTTGTAAGTCTCACCACCTCATTGCCCAAAATCGCAACGACCAACTGCATATTTCAAGTAACGCTATTGGGGGTAGGTTAACCGCCCAACATCAAAGGCCAATGGGGCGTAGACACAACGCCGCGAGTCCTACATCCTCAGCCAATTTTCAACCCTCCCCCCACTCACATTACACTTGGTGCCTCTAAAGCTAAGTGATTGGCCTGGTGTGGCCGCAGGCCGCATCATTAGGCAGCTTCACAGACTGCGCCGAGCTACATTTGATCATTTTCGGCGGCTAACTCTTTCCGCATTCTAACATTGTCCGCCGCCCACCATCCGCTTTGGTGGTGATGTTGATTCATCGTTGTACCGTGTATTGAAGTTATCTTGTTGATACTATCATATAGCACAACGAGATCAGTGTTACTGTCGCACTTCTGAACCAAGTACCTCCCTTGGCCATGTTTCATCCTCACCAAACCAGAGAATGTCCACATCTCGAGGGCCGAATAATGATGCTACCAAACAGGGCAGAGGTTGAGGCGAGGCTAACAACGACCCTGCCTATCGCGAGCGGCACTTTCAACCATCCAGTTGTTATCCTCTCAAAAGAGATTCATCATGGCAAGGTGGCAGTGTTTATTGTAAGTTTAAGAATTTCCTATACTACAGCTTGCATTGACGTGCATTATTGCTAACAATCACCGCTAGGTGACGAGCTTTGATGGCACGCCAATCGAGAATCGTCATCCGGATCCCATCCGACGACAATCCTACCTCCCAATACGTCCAGCCAGACATCCAGACACCCGCTGCGATCTTATTACTGCACACGGAAAGATGATGAAAAAGAATTCCTATGTTAACATCAAGGATATTCACGAAATTCCGTTTGCAGCCCTCCGCTCTTGTTGGCGCGACAGTGATCTCCACTTGGAGACAGCATCCTACCAAATACTCACCTCAGAATTGTGGAAGCGAAATCTTGGGGAACTTGCCGTCAGACTGAAAGGCCATGGGATATTCGAGCGGGTAGCTCAGTCGGCTTACAGCGAGGTTCCTGTTCCCGTTCGTGTCAGCCATCAAGGCCTTGGTCGTGGTACGAGTTTTGCGAGGACATCTCGTCCCCCTCTCTCGGCAACTTATGGGACATTCATCCAAAGCACGGCAGCGTCAAACACCCGATCGTATGCTTCGGTCCTTTCCACTGCGAATGTTCCGAGAGTCTATGACTATCCAAGCAGCGTATATCAATCCCAGCAATCTTTGCCAGTGACGCAGGGCGCTATTCCATCACAGCAAAGCCGCTTTATAATAGAGCAGCGTTATGACGATCGAGTCGATTCGGAAACAAATGAGCCAAATTGGCTTGTACCCATAGCCATCATATGTTTCCTTGTAGCTGCTTGGTACTGGTTTCGCAATTCGGTTATGGATTGACTTCCAGACAGGTATGAGCCTGAGCGGCAGGGCACCTGTTTGGCAACCTTCTTTTTGTCAGTCTATGGTCCTCAAAGGCTAGTTTGCGGAGTTAATGAACCCCGTGGAGGCAGCTTGTATTTACATAAATAGGAGCTTTGATATTGTTGGTATAATAGGGCCATATGTAAGTTACATGGCACAAAACAGTAAGGATGCAGACCATAAGAATCTTACGGAGGAACCGAGTATAATACGTTACTGATAATTGTTCAAATAGACAGTAATAAGATTGTGTCGTAACGCTCCTTCTTACGGACCTTGTATGTATATGTAGCTGTATCTGTTCTCTCTAGTATTGAGGTTAAGGCAAGAAAGTTAGCTGCAATAGTGACTTCTGGGGCCATAGTCATTACGGCTGTAGCTTCTACTATGGAAACAGTGGGTAGTACCGCAGGAAAGATGATAGGGTCTATCATGGCGGTTACCTGTGTCAATTTGATGTTGTTATTCATCCTGTAAATGAAGAAACTCTACAATGTCTCATGAAGAAGGATCGCAGCTGTCTTACCACTGTATACCCCAGCATACGACTGAAGCCATGCAAGCATTGCTATGAATGCTATTCGTCAGCAAATCCAACATGGGAAAATGTACGTTTCGGGGTAATAAGTAGGAAGTCTCGGGTATCAATCATTATCATCTTGATATCTGAGAGGTTTGGTCTAGGCTCACCCTTCTTCTCAGGGTTTATCTGGTGACGATAAAACCCAGATTGAAGAAGGAAAAGGAGGGACTGGACCAGGACATGAGATTACAAGGACTTCGGCCAGGATAACAGAAATTCCATTTCAGATGAGCTTTCAGCCTAATGGCGGCCTCTCAAGATGAAAGCTGTAACAGGTCTGTGCCACAGGGTGAGCCCCAATTGTGTTTTGTGCTTGAGTGATTGGGAGAGGCTGAAGACTCGACACATTCAGAGGTTCTCTAGTCGTTTGAACCAGGAGAATGGAGACGGAAATGGTCAGTTGGAGTATTGTCAAGTGAGAACAGGTTCCTTTTGATTGGCTTGAGGTTTGAAGACTTGATGCATGTTGTAGAGGCTAGCAAGTGAAAAAAGCGAAGCGAGTCCAAGTAGTGAATTAGAGCTAAAGAATTCGGCTGTGGCAAGAATTATGCTTGCTGTAGATTAGATGTTCCACAAATCGTGAGACTACGACGAGTTTATCGTGTTGAGTAGAACTTTATATACACCCAGGCCTTGAAACTAGGCTCATGGCGCGGTGGACCAACAAGACGACGTTCATAAGTGGAAAAATGTCGAAAGTAACTTAGATTATGTCAGGTAACACGTTGATGATAGATTTAGCAGATATACGATCATTAAGGCACAGGGATAATTATTCTATTGCTCAATATACGAAAATGCTCAAGCACTGGTGGGAAACGGCTAGAGGCAGTGAGAACTACGGTAAACTCTGCTACTATCAAGCAGGAGGCTTGCAATAATGCCTTATCGCAAATTCAACATTGAATGGTGGCTGTGTCTCGAAATATGCCTGTCCATCTGCATGACCAATCAAAATCGGTGGCCATAGGCTGCATGAGGCCTCTCTAGGCGGACTGTGAATTGAAAATCTCTTTTTTAACGATATCCAATTAATCCCTGTTTATTTAATAGAACACGTCATGCATGATTGGCATAACGGGGTTAGGACCAACAGCTTTAAAAATGAGGCTGAGCTAATGAAACAGAACACGCAGCACCTGAAGGCAAATCAACCATCGCCATACTACGTGAAAATGTCTTTTGGATATGCCGTGGGGGACGTTATCGCCATCCTTGGCCTCTTTGAGCGTATTGCCATCGAGCTGCGCAACTACAAGGGTGCCCCGATGCATTTTCAACGGCTTTATGTCGAACTGGATCTTATGCACAGCACCCTAAAGCACGTCATGATGCTAGAGCCTGAATACCCTACAGAGCACCAGACCATGGAGAAAGTCAGAGCTATTATCATGCATTGCAAGCAGCCCCTGCAGTCCATGGCTGAGAGGATGCGAGCAAAAGAAAGCAGCTTGGGCCACTTCAAAACTACCAGAAGCCTAAGCAGTATCGGAACCCGGCTTCATTGGTCTATGATAGCACAAGGCGATGTGGAGGAACTGAGGAAAACTATTCTGTCTCAGATGGCTGCTATCAATATCCTTCTGAGCGTTCAGCAGATGTATGTTTTACTTTACCTACCGATACGTGTTGAGGAGACTAACAGAATGTGAGGAATCGTATCGAGCACATCGCATTACAGTCTCGTAACATTGGGACCAGCCAGTCATTGATGCTTGAAAAACATGCAAATGCCATAGCAGGACACGCATCGAACATCCTGACCATAACATCGAGAACACAGAGTGCAATCGACATACTGGCAGCTGATGCAAATACCAATGCCGAAGCACAGTCCAAGCAAGCCAATATGATCAATAAGAATTTGAATGCTATTGAGAAGACAATGCTTGGCCTCGCGCAGAAATCTGAGAACACTACAGGAATGGTTCGTCGCCAAACAGCTTTCTTAGGTCGCCACGTCAAGATTCTATTTCGTGTTATGCAAAAGCTAAAAGACCTTTTTAAGCTGTACGCAATCCTTTAAGAATTCAATCTCTATCAACTAATGGACTCCCAGTCTGACCAGATGCTCGAAAGAAATGCTTCAAGCTATTAGCAGAAACACGCAAGTGTTCTTGACAAAAACATTATTGAGCCTACTGACAATATTACAGGCACATGCTTCTTGATATCACCGCGCAACTGAAACACATTATACGAGCTATTGAGGCAATCCCACTGCATCTTACTCTTGATATCGTTCGACTAGATGATGCACATGGGGAAAGCTGGGCCTTACCGCTACAAGCTTGTACAACTTGGGAGGTAAGCAGCAGGTATCTCGGAGTCTCATTGGAGAGGAAGACAGTTAACAGCGATGTAGTCCTTCAATGACATGCTCCAATTCGTAGTCTATGCCAACAACAGACCCGGAGCAGATTATATTACTCAGAACCTATTCGACGTGTTGAATGCTAAGACTGGAAAACATGTCGATCATGAAACTTGGGCAATGTCTGTAAAACCTGGCTTCCACGTCGAGCAAGCCATGGTTGTTAAAAGGGACCACTCGCTTCAAAGCTGCATGGATTCAGACTGCCCCGGGACACTTACCGAGCAAGTCTTGCAGCATGTGAACCGGAAAGTCTGGTGAGTATATAGCAAATATCTTCTGTTTCAAATGCGTTATTAACAATTATCTTAATAGCACTCTATGTGGTCGATGGTCTACAACAACCTTTACGTCAACACCGCTAATAAAGTTATACAATGATATCGAGTCTTACTTACATCCTGGTAGTTCTTTCGGAATGACCAGAAGAACGAAGACGGAATTAGGTCCTCAAATACCCTCCATAATTTCGGACGAAAAAAAACAAACCTTTCGCAGGGTCAGATACCTCCAAACGATGGAGCCTATACAGAATATGGACGATGCTCAGCGTCTATTGAGTGAAACTCCAACTCACCCCATGGCAAACGGCTTCATTGGACTTGAAATTCTTCGAACAGCAGAAAGAAGATTTGCATATAATTCGGTTCAAGCTGCAAGAGATCACTTAGAAATCGCCGTTAAATCAGGTTAGAATGATCTACCATTCCCCAGCTTCAGTTGAATCTCATGATACTAAGTCCCCTCAGATAGTTTCATTGCCGAAAACTGGTACCTCTTAGGCCGAGCATGTATTGAGCTGCAGGACTTTGAAAGAGCTCATGAATGCCTTCAAAGTGCTATATACATCGAACCGCATTGCCCTTCTTTCTGGATAACGACTTCTATACTGTACTTCCGTATATATCAGTCCCGAGATTCACTCGACTGTTTAGCCCGCGCTATTAGGCTTAATGTTTATCTTCTCGAGCCTTGGTATAACCTCGGCGTCTTGGTAAGTCTCTTTACTCGTGATTGAATTAACACTTCTTTAACTAAGCACGCAGTATGACTTCTGCAACCAACGCGGTGATGCTATAGACGCATTTACAAAGTGCCTAGAACTGTACCCGGGGTTACTGAACGTTCAGACACGAGTTGACGCCCAGAAAGCCTATATTGAAAACGATGACCTCAAGCTTTTAAATGATAGCTTGATCGAAGACATGATTGAAGCGCCATTAAGCGACCAGTACTCCAAGGTTTATCCCGTACCTGCCTCAGCTGATCACATTACTCTGCATCCTGTTCCGCAGGATCCTCGGGAAGACAATAACGCAGATGAGGAAAGTCTAAGCGATGGTGATTACACGGGTTGGGAGGAATCAAGCGAATATAACATGATCGCATCCGACTCTTTACAGAGAATGGTTTAGGTGTGGAGGACTATATATCATGGTCTTGTGTTTTATATATCTAGTAGTTTTAAGTAACAGAAAATAATATAACACGTAATCTATTAGTGGATTTATTAAGCTATAAATAAATTATAGTTTCTTTATACTCTTTGACCTACTACATATATAGATAACTAAACTACCTTATCGTGATGTTCTCCGAACAAACCAGTCCGCCATTAGTCGCACATGGGCACACCAACATAGTGTCTCAGGCCCTCAATATTGCCAAAAGCGATGCCGTTGTTGCAAGTGGCACTGCAGGGGTTATCCTCCGCAAGCTCCTCGAGAACCTCTCCATCGAACTCCTCCCCGTTGATGCTCAACTTGGCACCGCAGTCATTGAAGTCCGCGTCGTCACCAATGGGCTCTCCAGCATTGAAGATGGTAGCGGTGCTACCACACATGTCGAACTGAGGGGCGCGGTTGGAAATAGAGCACCAGTTCTCATTGAGAGTATCTGTCAAGCTTGCTGATCGACCTTCGTCACAGGGGGATCCCGCGGCGAAGGCGACGTAGTAGACGTCAGGGGGGGCGTCGCCGAGACCAGCTACAGCAAAGACACCGAGACAGACATTGCCTGCTGCAGCGAGTGCTGGAAGGGCCAGGAGGGTCAAGGCAGAACGTAGCTGGGAATATTAGATTCTCTTTTGCTCCCTATAGTTGATTCAAGACTTACTGAGATCATCGTAGGTGTTTAAGGTGAAAGATGGTATAGAAGGTCTTGTGTCTTTGACTCCGGGATCCGTTGATTGGAATGTTTGTAGACAAAACAAGAGCAGTGGGAAGTCAACACGTATTTATAGTCATCCAGATATCAATTTATTGGTTCTATGATAGCTGACGGAACAATATGATCAACCCGCCTCAATCCCGATTCGGCTCGAAATACTACAGCATCACGGTGAATCCTTCACAGTCGTCATGACACATACTTTGCTTTGGAACAGACTTGTCATGCTGTGATATCTCGAAGACTAAGCTTCTATAGTCAGCAGACTGCAACTAAGTACAAGGCTAGAATTCCGAGGCTACAAATGGGTGAGATCTACACGGAGCTGAGTACCCGCATTCTACATCGAGATCCTTGGCAGTCTTGCGGCCCGCTTCCCACCATTGACCTTGAGTCTCTATTGGCTGCCCAAGTGCAGTGCAGCACTTGATCTCGATGTCCAGCTGCAGAGTCGGAGAATTGCTCATTTCCCGATTTCTTAGTACAGAACTTTAATGCCAAGAGCGATAAGTTGCCGACTGCCTGTCAGCAATCCTTCGTTGCAACGCAATAGAGGTTCCTCAGGTAGAGTGAAGATAGCTCATGCAGAGTGATTAATGTGATACGGTTTACTGCGGGCAGCGACATGCGGTTCACAGCTCATGGGCTTATGCTTACATAAAGCCTTCTGTAAAGTAAGCAGTTGGCCCAAAAGTCAGCCCAATGATTCTCTATGCAAGCCAGAAAAATGCTGAGTTAAGCGAATTCGTTATGACTTATGGCAATCTTTCTTATCCAAAGCTAGCCTATTTAGAGTATAAAGCTCGCAACTTTCCGAACTGCTTATTGCCCCAGGCCAGCCATGCTTCTGCTTGCGTACTCTAGTGGGCTGGTGCGAGGGTCCGAGAGCTAGTCCCCGGGGCATGAGCTTGTTTTCAGGACGATTACTTGGCACGGCGGCATTTCAACAAAGGTACCCAGTACATGATGACGCAGTTCGAAATCCTTCATCACACTTAGATTTTTTCCCGTCTTGTTTTGTGGACTATTGCGGTTAAGGTTTTCCAGCCACGGGACATAGTTTGGTTCCGATACAGCTCAGAGTCAGCACTAGCTGAATACACAGAGCGTGGGGGTTCTGGGCCCATTAATTCACAAAGAAATCTTTAAGCATCAAGTTCCCGTTCCTGCCGATAGGACCATATACGGATAGCGGGGAATCAACAAGAATTAGCGCCACTCTGCTTTTCGGACATCTCTCCGTCGATCTACGGATGCTCGGATCCTGCCGTACCAGCTCGGTCAGAGACGTCTCTGATTCGGTAGATATCTGCAGTCTTTCGAGTTTCACACTCAAGGATCATGGGGGTATGGACATGTGGGTCGCTACATATTTCTAGAATAGTGGGCTACTTCACGACGATGTACCCGGTCCACATCGAAGTCATCATCACAGACCTCGACGACATGCTGTAGTGGACTTCGGAAGCTATCTGTAGATTTGACGAAAACTGCTTGGACTACTTCAACTCGAGCTTCTCCAGTCCTGAGGCACGAGCGGCACATGTATTTATAACACTAAGCTACTATAGAACCCTCTCTTCATAAAGCGTTATTGGACTGTGAGGGGCATTAATGTTTGTCAATATCTGGCTTTCTTCCAATGGTTGATCAGTCCACCCAAATCATTTTCCAACATTTGTTACAAACTTATCCAGAATTTCATTCACCTCATCTGGCTTCTCTAGCTGCAGCCAATGCCCACCAGCAACTTGCTCAACTGTAAGATCGGGCACGAAAGGGCGCATCTGCTCTGGGATGTTCATTGCGGCAGTGATGACGTTCATGGATGCGATTAAGAGGGTTGGGTGCGTGAGGGCATGGGCAGCCGTTACGATTTCTGATACCTTGTTAGTAAAATACCTATGGAAGCGTAGGTGCCAGAGAAAAATATCCAGTCAGGTAGTGAGGGCTGCAGAGAGTAAGAGACACAAGGTACTACATACTCCGTTCATCTTCTGAGTTTATGTTACGCAGACTAGACCTATACCAGTTGATCGCGGCTCCATAGCCACCTTTCTCCTTGGAGAAGGCGTGTTCATAATGTTTGTGATCCTATCACGTGTACGTTAATTCGGATGTAACTTCATGCATCTTGGGTCGAATTCCTACCTCTGATGTCAAATATGACAACTCGGTAGTCCTGCCCTCGGTCAACCACGAGCGTAAACCACCCAGAGCACCCTTGTATCTTTTGGCAATCTCTTCGTCCGCAGTAAAGTAGAGAGATTCTACCGAGCCGGACTACATTGTTGCGAATAGATTAGCAACTCAAACTCTACCGGTTTTAGAGAGAACTTACATGTTCATCTAAGAGCTTAGGAGCATCCTCTTCATCAAACAAAAGGAAGTACCCCAGGATCGAAAACCCAAGTTTTGCTTCCACTGATTTATTGATAGTTTGTACTGCGGCGGTAGTGAGGCTACGACCAGGGGGCATGTATCCGTGGTCGATGAACGCATAGGCCGAGAAGTGCTCGGGATGATAGTTTGCCAGCCGTGACAAAAGAAAACACCCCCTGAAGGATAAAACGTTAGCATCGTTACAGTTCTCTGTCCATTCAGAACGACTTGGATGTGATGGTCAGATAAGGGAAGGAACCTAACATACCAATCATGTGCAACGCCTACCACCATTCCAACGCCCTCTGAGATCAAGATTTCAACAATATCCCTGGCCATATCCTCACCCTTGTACATCTCTAACTCAGCCGGTCTTGACGTCTCGCCGAAGCCAAGCAAGTCTGGTGTTATGACGCCATAGCCTTTTGCCGCAAAGAAGGAAATCTGATGACGCCAGTGATACGAGGTGGAGGGAAACCCGTGTAGGAAGAGAAGGTATTGAGTGTTTGGGAGCTGGGGCGGGATATGAATGTAAGAGTAGGTGAAACCGCGCGTCGTAGTATGGGTTGAGCGTGAAAAGGCCATAGTTGACTGTAGTCAATGAGGAGGATGTAAATTGTTGTGCGATGAGTTTCTAATAATGGTGAAGGGGAAGTTACCTAGTATAAGGTCTAGGAAGTAAAGGACCAAGGATTCTGGAGCATTAAGAATTGGATACCTTACTGCGTCTATATTTATATCCCAATCTTACGTCGCAAAAGACCGAGAAGCTCGGCATTTTCAGACACCAGTATTCAATTCATTGTAGACTGGTGGTGTTGCCTTCGTGGCCCATGGTTGTCAGCGCTGGCGTAGCGGCGACCAATACAGGAATATGACCCTTTTTACCGATTGGGGGTTAGTGATATAGCTTCTCTCTCTGGTTTGGGGTTTTCGTTTATCGAATCAAAAAACAAAAGTTACGCTTTAAAGACTGTGATTGGTTGTGTACTCCACACGTCCAGCGGCAGAATGTTAGACCGAAGCTGGTAAAGAATTGCTGACCATCGTACATCTTGGTGTATTTCATTGCACTGAGGACCCTTGAGCACAGGCCGGCAGGAACCAATATCTTGTCAGTTATTATTTCAGTCCAAGTTATCTATTTACTAACTGCCATCGTTCGAGAGAAGTAATTTGAGTAGTGACCTGATGCATAGCACGAGCAAGGAGATGATACCTAGTAGATGAACTGCCAACCTCGCCATTCAATCCAGCCTCACTAGAAAGGATAAGTGTCACATCTTGCCTCGCGCGGAGGTTCTCAAGTATAGAGCATCCCGCCTCAATATGCATACCCACTCGACTGTCGATATCCAGAAGAAATTCAATGTAGCTAAAGAGGACGGTCGCCAAGACGGCAATCTCTGGACTTTGGGGAGATGCATCAAGCCGAGCTTGTAAGTCCTGGATGGCCATGCTATAATGTCGTATTGAAAAGACGTTCGCGGGGGTGCTTTGCCATATGTGAGGATGATAACGGCTACTAGCCAATGCCCCGATTGCTAGGGCTGCATGATGCAATGCTGGTTCAATGAGAGTGCCCTGGACGATAATGTTTTCCCACTCAGCGACCTCGAAAAATAAAGAAAATTCACCAGCGCACACGACCCGAAAATACTCCATGTGCTGATACTCGCCAGCCAGTAGAGGCTTGGCAGAAGGGTATCGCAGACTACAAATGAGAGGAGTCGCCGTGCACCGCTGTGCCCCCGGGGAAGCCGATGAGGCAAAGTCACATTTCCATCCCGCTCTGATACAAGGTGAGCAAGCCGGTC
This sequence comes from Fusarium sterilihyphosum, assembly GCA_013186845.1. Classification (NCBI taxonomy): domain Eukaryota; kingdom Fungi; phylum Ascomycota; class Sordariomycetes; order Hypocreales; family Nectriaceae; genus Fusarium; species Fusarium sterilihyphosum. The sequence goes on along the minus strand of JAAOAU010000309.1, from coordinate 25,408 downwards.
TGACCTCGTCGCACTTTTTATGTCTGCTTCTATTGCTGACTTAACAGGTACATTCCACGCGGTGCGGGGGGTGCTCCTTACTTGCATGTCAGACATCCCGTACTGACCCTCTTAGAGCCCCGGGCACCATGACGAACTTTCCTCATCATAACTGGTTCGCTTTGATCGTTACTTCAATTATAACGGTGAGTTGTTCTGTATCTGCTGAAGTGAAAGATTGGGATGTGAGATTGGCGAAGGAAAATTAAGTAAATGACGCATAAGCATTGTAGAGAATGATGCTAAGCGTCATCATCATCCAATCACAACAGTTAAAGCGTAAGTTGCTACATTTTGAGAAAAGCAATAGCTTTATCCGGTATAACCACCTGAATTTATTGCACACAGCTCGATTGGGAATATATCACCATCTTGATCCTGTCGCGTCGCGGGAAAAGACCAATCCGCTTAAGCGGTTTTGTTAGTAGCAGTAGAGAAAAGCCAAGCCTACGGATATAGAATGGGTACATTTTGATATAAAGGAACCGCAATACAGGCACGCGCCGATTAGGGGTATGTGGATGTAATGTGGCAGGCTTCTCGCTCTCTTTATACCAGGATCTTGCAAAGTTCTCTCTTGGCATCTTCGTCACCCCACTGCACCAGTTTCCTTTCCTTCTCCTGGGCGATTTTGAACTTGACAAAAGGCTCCAGAGCGTCTTGTTGCCTCTGACTCAGGTTGCACAACCTCGCCCGATAATCACCATCATCGTTATCCCCAAAGAACATAGGATCCAAATACCTCCAGAAGACAAAGTCAAAGGCCCAGCTATTTCTAGCTACGTACCTAATCATCCACTCTCTGCTTTCCCAGCTCTCCTGCATCTGCTGTGAAAGTGAGAAGGTCTCGTTTTTAGAGACTTGTAGGTTTTCCAGACCATTTTCTATATCCCTGCCTGACTGGAGCTTTCTCTCCTCATCCTGCAGGACAGAAATAAAGGTTCTGAAGCGTGGCTCATATGCTTTCATCCAGTTCTCGTATCCTCCTGGCCAGTACTCTGGGTACTTTAGGAGCAGCCACCAGGGAGGATCAAAGGAGAATTCCGCTGGGGCTGCATAAGCAAATTCCCAGTCGATAACGCCGACGACTTTGAGGTCCTTGTCGATCAAGACGTTGGAAGGCCGTAGATCCTCGGAGAAGAGTCTGAAATCTGTTCCGCAGTTTTTGCTTGATCTGGCTTCCAGTCGTCCTTCTGAGGCTAGGTTCCGGAATAACTGGCGAGCGACATACTTATCGCGAGCATCATCCTCATCTTCAACAGCATTGTTTTGCTGGAACGCCAGCTGTATCAGATTCATGTCGGCCATAGCTGAATACCACTCAGCTGATGCAGCGAAAGGTTGATCTTTGACAGGTAGCAGACTTGAGGGTGAGCCGGTAAGATCGAGGATGGAGTTCATGTTCTGCATAAGTGGCCTTCCAGAGATAGATATATGCCCCTCTTCATCTTCAACTAGGGAACCGATTCTTGGGAAAGAGAGGGATGAGAGTTGGAGAAGGATGTTTGCCATTTGACGATATAGAAACTCAAGCTTCTTGCTGCTGATATTAGGGTCGAGTGAGTGGGAATCCGTCGGATCTAGTGTTGGATCATTAAGAGCGTGCGACAAAGTTGTGTCATGTTCAATATACTCCATTATCATAAATGGTCCAAGCCCCAACGGGTTCTCCTCTGCCGTTCCCCAGTGGAATATCTTGGGTACTGGAATGGTGGTATTGGCGGCGACATATCTCATTGTTGCTACTTCATAGCGAACCTTTTCGTCTGGGAACTTGGTTGCTTATCGTATGTCAGCCTCGTCTTGTTTCCTCTGTCTGGTAGGATGACCATAAGTACCTGGGCTGGGAATTCTGATAGCGGCAGAGGTACCATCCGCGTACTCTAATCGATAGAAGACATTGTAACCTCCCTTGATGGGTCTGTGTAGCTCCACAGCCTTCACAGCCTTCCCAGGGCGATACTTGAGGATGAAGTTCGCGATGTCACGATAGATAGTGGCTTTGTTTAAGGATCGTTCCCATTCCTCCAGCTCACTGTCGTTTCTTTCCCACGCGAGATCGTCCATGTCCATGCGGACATATCTCTGCTTAGGTGACATTTAGGCACAAGTTTGTACAAGGCGTAGATTCAGTATGCATTTAGATGGCTGCCAAAGGCGTCTGTTATGTCTCGGAGGACAAGAAAAAAAAGAAGTGAAGTTGCAGCCTGATAGATACCTGAGTCTCTGAGCCAATCAAAACATGATGGTGAGCCAGTACGATGTCGAGACAGGCATTGTCTCGGTGCTGAGTAGAGTCCACTGAACAGTGAAAAATCACTGATTCCGCTATGACACTCTTTCAACAATCGCCCAGTGCTCTGGCTGGGTGGCGTTTGTGCTCACTGCCATGCCAGGATGATGGTTAACACAGACCCACCATACGCCTTGAGATTATCACCATTATCGCAATACATGTACAACAACGAAACGGCTACGACGTATCATCCTCGCTAACAATCCCCTCGCCACTTCTCGCTATTCCATCATAATCTATCCAAGCTTAGAAATCGCTCCATCAGCAGATCTCGGATATCCGAACCTCTCCAAAAATTGCCCAAAACGGCAAAACGGGTCTCGTCAGATAATCCAACGTCGCTAGTTTCAAGTTTCACAGCCTATGACAGCTAAGCATTTGCGAAATGCTGACGGGATCTACAAATTTCTCGAAAGGCGCACGATTGACATGCCAAGGTGAATGAATAGCCCCCCTGATCTGGACATAGAGGGCGCGAGGGTAACATTGGTTGATGGAGATATATGTGAATAACAAAAATGGGGACATTGTAGCTTGTAGATATTTAAGATGGCCTTGGTGACATCAAGAATTGAGAACACAAACAGACAATTTCGCAGTGTTTTATCATGGGTTCTCTTTATCACAATGACGAGCTTGAAGCAGTTTGCTCAGCTCTGCAATCTATAACACAGCGCTTAGCAACAACAACCCAAGATGTTAAAAACGACCCCATTATCAAAGTCGCTCAACCCTCAGACGTTCCCTACCTCCAAAAGATAGGAACGCCAGGTCAAGCGCACTCAATCAACCAAGTCCTCCAAGAAGCCTTCACTGCATTCGACTACCGCATGCGCGTCAATCATCCTCGCTTCATGGGCTTCATCCCCTCGCCTACATCGCCCGTCGCTTGGCTAGGCGACATTGTAGCCAGTGCATTCAATGCACTCGGTGCCTCGAAGCTTCAAGCCTCAGGACCTGTTGTTATTGAGAAGACCTTGATTGAGTGGTTGGCGGGGAGGGTTGGGTTTCCTGCGAGTGCAGGCGGGATTTGTGTCTCGGGTGGTTCAATGGCGAATTTGATGGGGATTGTGCTAGCGAGGGATCGCTTTGTGCCACATGGTGAAACGGGAAAGGCTGTTGCGTATCTTTCGGACCAGACGCATTACTCTGTTGCGAAAGCTATGAAGTTGCTTGGATTCGATAAGGAGCAGATCCGACGATTACCTGCGGATGAGAACTTTAGACTTGATCCAGTTCTTTTGGCTAAAACGATCCAGGACGATCGCAAAGCAGGTCTTGTACCATTTTTGGTGGTTGGGACTTGTGGAACCACAAACACGGGCGCTATTGATCCTCTGCCCGAAATCGCAGAGATTTGCCAAAGAGAACAGATCTGGCTACACGTCGATGGCGCTTACGGCGCTTCAGCAACTCTCTCCGCGACACGCCACGAGACAGTCGCCGGCCTCAAGTACGCCGACAGCATGTCATGGGACGCGCACAAATGGCTCTTCCAAACCTACAGCTGCGGTCTTCTCCTGGTAAAAGACAAAGCGAATCTGGTCCGAAGCTTTGCGAACGAGGGCGATTATCTGCGCGATGGTGTCGCGATTGAGGATGAGGATATCCCCAACTTTTGGAACTATAGCATGGAGCTCACTAGACCTGCGAGTCGAGCTATGAAGTTGTGGTTTACACTGAGAGTTATTGGTGTTGAGAGGATTGGGGAGATGATTGATCATGGGTTCGATCTTGCTGAGCGGGCGGAGGAGGAGTTGAGAAAAATACCTGACTGGGAGATTGTGAGCGCCGCTAGCTTGGGCGTTATAACTTTCCGTTATGCGCCCAAGGGTCTGTCGGAAGATGATATTGAGGCTATCAACAGTGGTATCTCAAAGAGTCTCATCTCGAGCAACAAAGCTGGCATTTTGACAACCAAGGTTCGAGGAAAGGTAGCACTGAGGATTTGTGCACTGAGCCCGCAATTAGCGCTCGACGACATGTCAGGTATAATCCACGAAGCCAATCTCCTCGCCACAAAGAGCACAAAAGTTAGCAATGGAGTAAAAAACTAGATTTCTTTTTTATCAGATTAATAATAGAACAATCATGATCAACATCAGATTCCAAAGAATGGCAGCGATATCGCAGCTGATAAGATGAAATATGCTGATAAGATTGGTGTAGGGTGAGCTCGGTTTTCCGAACCGAGCTACTCCGAAGCCGGGGCCGGATAATAAATGGAGGCGTTGATTGGCGCTGCGAGTTTGGAATCAAATGCCACCGACTCCGCAGACGCCGCAGGCACCGCACGTGTTTTTCAACGCGCTCTTCGGCATTCACACCGTCTAGAGATAAGTCAGTCCACATTTGCGTCACCGCCAATAAAGATGCCACTAACAATTCCATGAGTCAATGGCACTAATTACATAAATTTACTTTGCTTTAACTTGCTCACCCGCTATGTTATCACGGTATCAGCTAATATGGCGCTAAAATTTGATGATCTTTCTACCTTGTTCCATGCCCGGCCCCTGATAACGCGGGCTCCACACTGATTGCTTGCTTTTTCCTGAGCCGTTCCGTTTCTCTAGTCGCGTTCCCGTTCGAAGCTTTTTAGTTTTTAAACCTTTTCTCCCTCCCCTTCTTTTCGTCCTTCTAGATTTCTTCAATCGACATCACGAAATACACACCATCATCATGTCTTCAGCTTTTGTTCAGCGCCCTGCCCCCGACTTCTCGGCTACTACCCTCTTCCCTGGAGGTGAGTTCAGAGACATCAAGCTCTCTGACTTCAAGGGACAATGGTACGATTTCACGCTTCCCCCCTGAGAACCTGGATGGGTTGTACTGACTGAGGCTTTGTAGGGTCGTTCTCCTCTTCTACCCCATGGACTTTACCTTCGTCTGCCCTACCGAGATCATCCAGTACAACAACGCCCTCGACCGCTTCCGCGAGATCAACACCACCGTCCTCGGCGTTTCCACCGACTCCCACTTCACCCACCTCGCGTGGGTTGAGAAGCCCCGCAAGCAGGGCGGTCTGGGCCCCGACCTGGAGCTGCCCCTCATCGCCGACAAGTCCACCAAGATCTCGCGCAGCTACGGCGTGCTGATTGAGGACGAGGGCATCGCGCTCCGCGGCCTCTTCATCATCGACCCCAAGGGCGTCCTCCGCCAGATCACCGTCAACGACCTCCCCGTCGGCCGCGACGTCGAGGAGACGATCCGCCTCGTCAAGGCCTTCCAGTTCACCGACGAGTACGGCGAGGTGTGCCCTGCCGGCTGGCAGGAGGGCGGAAAGACCATGAAGGCTGATCCCAAGGGAAGCCTGGAGTACTTTGAGGAGCAGGGAGAGAATGGTGAGTCCCGGAAGCGACCCAGGACTGAATAAGAGATTATCCAGTTCAGCAGACCTGGACACCATTTCGTGGACAGCGCAAGAACACTTTGTTTTGACTAAGATTTGTAATGTTACAGGAGCTAAGGCATAGAATGTTAGATTCCAATGAGACTCGAATTCCAATCAACACCCGCCAGTAAAGAAAGAGAAGAGAAAGGACCGCGCGCGCTGCTACCGGTAGCATATGACGAACGATCCAACGCGAAAATAACGAAACGATCCTTATGTTAATGGAGGGCGATGCACTTGTGTCGATTGGGTGCGACCGGTCGTCTTTGACGAGATACGATTAGAAAGTAGACTTAGACTTAGACTATAGACATTCCTTGAACAATGTATATTGCTGGACGATTGCTCTCAGCGATATGACCGTGATTTAATGTCTTGCACGGCATTTGCAATTGCACCGTGAGGTGAATTGTCTTCCCACTGTGAATGCCTGAAACGCGTCGTACTCAACAAACTCAAAACCATCACCCTGGTTACCGCATTTCCGTCGCAATACCTGCGTGACAACGACACAAAATAGCTTTAGTGCCCTAAGTTCTGTCTGCTGATTTAAGCTCTCAGCCACAAGCCGCAACTGTAAATAACACATCTAGCTTCAGTGCCGACTTACTGTGTAAACGACATATTTAGCCCCCGAAGGTTTTGGATGAGAAAGATAAACCCCCAAACTTCATCTGAGGTTTAAATTTGATGGCTAGTAAGCATTTCTGATTGTCAATGGCAGTTCTTGCACTACCTGCAGCGAATCGCCAATCGCCCATATGGAGACAGTCGCATCATGTTGATGCCAGAGTAAAAGCATGACCCGTGAATGTATTTTTCCTCATGGAATTTTGATCCAGTGGTCTTACAACTAGATCTTTTACTTTTACTAGAAAGCATGCTCCTGCCCGCGTTCAAAGAAAAAAGAAGTTAATATTTACCTAGGGTAAGTCTTTCTCCTCATGGGATCAAGAACGCATCTACATATCCTCATTCAATGGTTCCCACTCCCATGAATGCGAAGGAGGTCCAAACTTATGCTGGATACGGTCAAAGTACGCCAGCGTATCATCACTCCAAATGTTTCGAGGTCCCGGCTGAGGTCTAAAATTCAGCCCTTGACGGATTTCGTTCCTACACAAATTCCGATTATACAGGATATGTCCATCTCCGCAAGGAACCCACTTCTCTTTATCTTCTAGGTCCACTTCGAAAGTGCGTTCTACTGGATCCAAATTCATTATGTGATGGTGTTCCGTGCTAAGGGAGCTGAGGTGAAGACTCTCCAAAGCAGGCATAGCCTCGATGCACGAGAACACAGTTGACCACGATCCACCTACTAGAAGAACGCCATCAAGACATAGCTTTGTGACAGTGGGGTGGTTTTTTAGAAAGAGAATAATGTCATCTGGTCGCAGGGGAAGACCGCGTAGACAAAGTTCCTTCAGACAGCCGAGACTAACGCTCTGGCTCATATGAGAAAAGACCTTGGTGTATCTGGGAAGAATGATGTGGTCCAAATGATATAGGTGAAGATCCAGAGACGTGAGATTGGGCATGTGCTTAAGAATCGTTGCTGCGCCCGTAAAGTCTCCTGTATCAGACTCAAGATGTCGATTACGCCTGTAGGCAGACCTTGCTGCAAAAGCATCGCGAAAAAGACACTCTCGCTGGCCAAGCGGTGTTCCTTCAATATTTGTAAGTGTTGAGAAGCTCAGCCCGAAAGATTTGATGCTTTTGCAAGCATCACCAAAGCCATCTGAGTCCAGCGTTCTCAAATGGTCTTCAACGTGTCTCAGCTGCACACTGCATAGCGGCGTGTCGGGAAAGATGTGGAGTTTTTGAAGCTGGATCCTGCTGCGGGATATGGCTGAGGTGATTATGCGAAAGGTTTGAGATGCTGCTGTCCAGACTGAAGGCCAACTTGAGTTCTGGCTGGCGGATCGATACCATTTGTGATGATCAGCTGGTTGGCAGGTCTTGGTGTGACCTGCGATGATACAGGCATCTAGAGTGATAGCCCGGAGATTGGTAGCATTTATAAAGATGCTTGATAGCGAGTCAGTGACCTTGCTGACGTCCGTGTTCGTATCTTGTTCAATTCTTGTCTGTAGCCAATCAAGATCTCGCTGCGCCTCTTTTACTTCTTCATCCGTACAAGCCACGTTCCTCTCGCGCAGCTCCTCGACGCGTTGGCGATAATTCTCTGTATCACGCCTCAATTCTTCCTTGTCGAATCCAGACCATTTCTTTCTTGTTTGGACTGTAGCTTCGGCCGGCTGCGTATCAAGGAGTGTTGCAACAACAGTGAGCTCTCTCAACACGGGTCCCAGCTGAGGGTGAGACACTCTATCTGCAAGAGATTGTAGACTAGTCAGCGATAGATCGGTCTTGGCGGATCTGAAGAAACGAGAGTGGATGGTGTTGGTGGATAGCTGGCGTGAAGTGAGACGTAAGTTGGTGAAGGTTGCAAGGTCTAGATGCTGGACGATTATGTCAAGTGGAATTCCAGGCAGGCGGCTTAATCGATCAGATGACGGCTGCACCAAAGAGTAATTCATTCTGATAACGCCTCGTGGTTGTTTACGAGACATTACGTGCCAGGATGAGTACAAAAGATTTGTGCACAGGAGCCCCAGACCTTGCAAAATTCTGGTGATGGACGATGACCACGAGGGATTACGGACAAGAGATCATCATAAGAGTAAGCACGCTACGGATACTTAACTCGCAAGACTCAGCCGCACTTGTTAACCAGCCTGAGATGGCCTGGATACTAGCCAGATAAGATAAGACAGGGAAGATAAGATAACGAATCAACCTGTCAAGACCTCGCAAGAACTACAGTCTACGAACAGTTCACCAGAAAAAAAGAAAATATTCTTCGCAAAGAACTCCCAAGCCTATTTATCTTACGTCAATCGACGACCCTCCTGCCGCAAGATCCGTGATACAAGACTTGGCGGGGTTTTGTTTCAGGATAGTCAAGATGAGACCATGACAGCTAACCCAAAACGCTGGTGAAGGCGCCAACTCATCCCAAGTTCGTATAACATCAGTCACTTCCCCCGAATCTCGCAGTCAGAATCTGGTAACAAGGCTGAAACCGAGAAACGGGGTCTCCAAGGCCGGGACCAAGGCCTTCCGCTGCAGGGAAACATGGGGCCAGGAGGTCGCCAAGCCCGCCAATGCGACAGTTTCAAACAGGGGGGGTAGGTTATCTGACTTAACGTTATGCCTCTTAAGCTTAACCCAACTCTATCTATTGTGCTTTGATATCGAGCAGGGGGGGAGGGGAGCTGAGACAAGTGCACATCGCCAAGATGCCTCCTCCAAACACATCTCCCTACGGCGTGCCAGCTTTCCGAGCTGGGAGCGAGGCGCGAGAAGATCAAAAATCATGATATTTTGGGGCGGATTCAATAGAGGCCGAAGGGTAGCCACGTCTCATGTTCCTGGATGAGATGCGACGCCAAAACATCATAGCCAAGACGAAGAAAAACCTCGTCTTTTCCCGCGCTTTTAGCCTTTTTCATCCCTCTCTTTACACATTCTTTCTTTTCGCTCTATTTCCGCCTGGAGCGTGTTTTGTGATCGTCCTTCCCATTCGATTCTTTTCTTGTCGTTTGTTTCTTCTTAATTTATTAACCTGCCGTCCATTCTTTACATCAACCTCGCGATCTGGTATCGCCGAGTCGACTTTCCTTCCTAATCGCTTATCCTTAATACTGCTTGTGGCCTGCCATGCACTTTTCAACAATCATTTCCGCTTCCGCCTTTGCAGGTCTGGCGACTGCTTCTCCGTCGTTCTTTCGAAGAAATCCTCCTGCTGAGGAGGCTGCACCTGTGGCATGTGAGCCGGTCACTGTTCATGAGACGGTGCATGAGACGGTGCACGTGACGATACCTGGGGAGGTTGTTCATGAGACGGTCCACGAGACTGTTCATGTGACCGAGGTTGTGCATCAGACCGAGACGGTACATGCGACCGTGACGGAGGTTCAGCATGTGCCTGTTGAGAAACCAGTCACAGTTATCGAGACTTCGATCGTCCACCAAGAAGTCGAGAAGCCTGTTACAGTCGTAGAGACGGTCCACCAAACGATCGAGCAGCCTGTTACTGTGGTTGAGACTTCTGTTGTTCACCAAACAGTTGAGCTACCTGTTACAGTCATTCACACCCAGCCCGTCGAAGTCGAGGTCGAAAAGCCGGTTACAGTTATCGAAACTGTCCACCAAACGATTGAACAACCAGTTACAGTTGTCGAGACATCTGTTGTGTACCAGACCATCGAGCAGCCCGTCACAGTCATCCATACTCAACCAGTCGAGGTCGAAAAGCCTGTCACGGTGGTCGAAACATCGGTTGTTCATCAGACCATTGAGCAGCCAGTCACTCTCGTTCACACTGTGCCAGTTGAAGTCGAGAAACCTGTGATAGTAGTTGAAACTTCTGTTGTGCACCAGACAGTTGAACAACCTGTCACCGTCATCCATACTCAGCCCGTGGAGGTTGAGAAGCTCGTCACAGTGATTCACACCCAGCCCGTGGAGGTCCCAGTTCAAGTACCAGTCACAGTGATTCACACTCAACCTGTCGAAGTACCCGTTGAGAAGCCTGTGACTGTCATCCATACATCCGTGGTTGAGAACACAGTTGTCCATACTTCAGTGGTTGAAGTCGAGAAGCCTGTTAACGTCGAGGTACCCGTCACAGTGGTACACACTCAAGTCGTTGAGAAGCCAGTCCAGCAGATCCATACTGTTGAAGTTGAGAAACCCGTTGAGGTTGTCCACACCGTCGAGGTTGAGAAGCCGGTGCATGTGACTGTCATCCAGACAGTCACAGAACACGTCGCTGCGCAACCCACCGCTCATCCCGTCGAAGCTCCTCAAGAGCATCCGGTCGTGGTGATTGAACAGCCCAAGCATGAAGCACCACCGCACGAGACAGTTGTCGTGGAGGTACCTGAACACGCACCAGCAGAAGAGGTTGCAGCGCCTCACGAGACCGTTGTAGCCGAGCATCCCGCTGCACCGCCAGCTCACGAAACACCTGTTGTCGTTGAACATCCCGCTGCCTCAGCACCACCAGCTCATGAGACTCCCGTCGTCGTAGAGCACCCCGCAGCACCAGTCGCGACAATGGGTCACGAAGCGCCTGCTGCCGAATACCCAGCTGCGCCAATAGCGACTATGGCGCACGAGGCTCCTGCAGCTGAGCATCCTGCTGCACCTAAACCTGCGGAGCCTCATGAAGGTGCAGGCGAGATGCCCATCGCTGAAGCCGAAGCCCTACAGCACCCCGACATCCCCGTTCTTCTACCCTCTGGTGGAGTGTCGGGTAAGAACGCAACAGTGACGCCTACATATCCAGGACGTCGCGCTATTGTTCGTAGATGGTAGTTCGAATAGATTGCTGTACGAGTAAGATACACTCATGATACCTTAGAATGGAAGGGGTCGGAAAGGATAGCGCAGGCACAATAATAATGATCTGGACATGGTTGGCCTGGGATAAGTCTTGGATAGGATAAATGACTACAAATTGACATAAAATTTCCAAGCTTGCATGTTTCTGTGACGTTGCCTGATCTAGTGCAATCGCACTCTTTGTATTCCATGCCTGCCTGACTGAGCTTCAAGCCGACTTGTCTTTTGCTTGGGTGTAAGACAGATCAATCATAACATCCAGGCATTACTAAATATCGAGTCATTCATGTCAAAAGTCCCCTAAACAGCAGAAATAAACCTTCCCTGTCCATTTAGCGCCTCGGATAACTGCGTGACCGTATTTTACAGATTCGAATTCTGCAAAGTATGATCCTCACCAACCCTCGGACCTTTTTCTTCGCTGCTTCTAATTATTCTTCAGATCCCTCTTAAAGTTTAGACAAACCTGATTACATAAAACCTTAGTAGGTCTCTGTTGGTCAAGGCTTTTGTGAAATAATTGGCTGGATAACTTAACTCATTGTTTAATTGGTCTGTTGGTTGTCTCAATGATTACCTCCTGGTCACATGGCTGGTCAGGTGTTCGTGAAATTGGGGTGAATATTTATTTGAACCGTTCTAATACCCTCCCTGACTTAGTTCTTTGTCCTTTACATATCGCTCGGAGCGCTTTTCCATCACTTGATACAAATGGATGGTGGAGCGCATCCGCCCGTTGACGGGCAAGATCTCGCTATCGTGAAGCGTCCAGCTTCAATTGAACCAGAAACTGCATCTGATGCCAAAAGATCCAAGAAATCTCATTTCGAGTCGGACAGATCAGACACAGGGATCTGGGATATAGCTCACAGAATACCCTTCCCAGACAAAGTGAGTGCTCTGGTCACTTTATAGATGATGCCAGTCGGCCTAACTCTTCCAAAGCCTGCTGTGGTTGAAGAGCGGAATGGCGAAATAGAGTATCGGGTTGTCAATAATGATGGTACTCGAGAGAGCATGATTCTTCTTACAGGACTCAAGTATTTGTTCCAGAAGCAACTACCGAAGATGCCAAAGGACTATATCGCACGCCTCGTCTATGACCGTACCCATCTATCCATCGCCATTGTTAAGAAGCCCCTGGAAGTCATCGGCGGTATATCATTTCGAGAATTTCGGGTACGGAAATTTGCCGAGATCGTGTTTTGCGCCGTATCTTCAGATCAACAAGTTAAAGGTTATGGTGCTCATCTCATGGCCCATTTAAAGGACTACGTCAAGGCAACGTCTCCGGTAATGCACTTCCTAACCTATGCAGATAACTATGCCACTGGCTATTTCCAGAAACAGGGATTCACAAAGGATATATCACTTGAAAAGTCCATCTGGATGGGCTACATAAAAGACTATGAAGGAGGAACCCTGATGCAATGTTCTATGGTACCGCGTATACGCTATTTGGAGGTTGGACGAATGCTTCTCAAGCAGGAAGAAACCGTGCTCGCAAAGATTCGACCTTTGAGTAAAAGCCACATCATTCATCAACCTCCTCAGCAATGGGCCGATGGCATCATCACTCCGATCGACCCGCTCACTATTCCCCATATCCGGGCAACCGGTTGGTCCCCAGCCATGGACGAACTATCAAGGCAGCCACGCCACGGGCCTCATTTCAACGAGATGAGAAGGTTTTTATATCAAGTTCAAAACCACAAACAAGCATGGCCTTTCCTCCATCCAGTCAACAAGGACGATGTGCCTGATTACTACAACGTCATAATAACACCGATGGACTTGTCGACGATGCTGGAAAGATTGGAGCACGATTACTATGCCGCACCAAAGGATCTCGTCAACGATCTCAAGCTGATTTTCAGCAATTGTCGGAAATATAATGACGCGACGACTGTGTATTCCAAGTGTGCGGTAAAGTTGGAAAAGTACATGTGGGGCCTTGTCAAAGATATCCCTGAGTGGTATAACTTGCTAGAGGAGGATGAAGAGTAAAATTATATCCTGGCCAGAGATATGAAAGGGGGACAAGCTTAAATCAGCGGACAGAACTTAGAAAAGGGGACACTGCGCTATACAGTAGAGTTAATGGCAATAGATAGTTCAGGAAACTTAAGGCAAGCTAGAGGAGACATGGATGCTTGGTAGATTTAGGCCGGCTTAAGTAAACCTATGTAAGAGTTTAGGTAGCCTCAGGCAGGTTAATGTTCCTCTAGGCAGCAACGCTCTGTAGTCACACAGCAGGTCAGGTGCTTACAAGCCCTAACTAATATATAAACACTCCTTCTCTAGGTTCCTTTTGAATTATTCCTGTTCTTCTATGTATCAAATGTCACAACCTTGCTGTCAACTATTGCGACGGGACAATAAACAGTCTCTGTCTTAGGACCCCATTAGCGTCACGAAGCGCTCAGCTTCCGAGGATCCCACTATCACAGTTGATAAAGTACTACACTTGAAGCCCAAGACCATGGGAAAGACTGCTGTGCCTGAAAGGGTGAGGTTTGACGATCCAACAAATAGGAAGAATCCTGACTATTGGTGAGCCTGCTGTCATCGTTGAGCGAAATGGCGACGTAGAATTTCGGCTTGTCTTCAACGACGGAGGCAAAGAGAGCATATGCTTGACAATCTCAGGTCTATTTACCGATATCAATATCCGGAGGCATCAAATGACTACATCGATCTTGGCAACGATCCCAAATATCGATCTATCGCTATCGTCCGCATACCCCAATAGATTATCGGCGGGATAACACTTCGACAACTTGGAACCTGGAATGTTGCTGAGGTAGCTTTGTGCGCTGTGATATCCGAGGAGCAGGTAAAGGGCTATGGTGCTACCCTTATGGATCATCTGAAAGACTATATCAAAGCTACTTCCTCCCACATAACCCATATCTTAACATATGCCGATAACTATTATATCGGATTCTGTGTTAAGCAAGGCTTTACACGGGCGACTCTTGATGAGTCTGTTTGGAAGGAGTGTAGGAAAGGGTATGGAAATGTAACCCTAATGCAATGTTCTGTTGACGGAGGCATTGTAGGTCGTCAGCATAAACTGTAGACATTTAATGAAGAACAAGGCGATGGAAGCTTTACAGATTTTATACGAAGAGACATGAATGCTTGATAGATTAGAATGTCTTTTAATGAGCATGTTTAGCAGAGACTACTATGCCAACGCTGTTGCAATATAATCTCACGTTGAACCGTGTCGTACGAGCTTTGCACCAACAACCAAACACCCTTGTCAGACTGATGTCTCCCGGACTTTCTCCAGCAGGCCTTGGTATCATCTCTGACATCGAATGGCCAACTGCAGTGGGCAACGACTTTAAAGCTCTCACGCTCAACGAGACAGTTAACCGTGCAAGCTGCAGAGTTGACTTTGTTAAAGACACACAGAGCCCTGAGCGTTGGCATATTGGATACCGCCTCACCAATCCAGCCGAAAAGCTGATTTAAGGAGCTGGGAGCTTCGTCAAACAATGCCTGGTCAGTTCGTACGCAGGCATTCTGGACATTCTGCAAGTAAGCCCACATGCGGAAGAATTTGGTCGCTTCGACGCTAATGTCCAAGTAGATATTGGTAAGAAATGGACATGCGAGTATCAGACGTCGACCAAGGCCTGGAAGGTGCTCAGAGGGCCCGGGACTGTTCAGCGATTTTGATGTAGGCTGTTGCTGAATCCTGATCTTGGTCATAGCTGGGGAGAAGGCAGATAGAAGCACCCGTAGATGGCGATGGAACTTATGTTCGGTTTCCCAACGTGCATGAGGTCTGACCTCCCATTTAAATTCCCTGAGACGCGGAAGAAGGCTTACAATGTGAGCGATAGCATATGGATCGAAATGGCGAACGCTTCGGCGTAGAATCGATAGGCCTGAGATGACGTGGACTTCAGGACCTAACTTCCCTCCCATAGGCACGTCTAGCTCAAGCCAAATATGAAAGTCCAACTCGCCATCATGTATTACTTTATGTCCGTGATACGGAGGCGCATGGAAGACTTGAAGATCACTTGAGAGGCTGTTATAAAAGTCCCCATTCCCGTTGTCGATGGGAGGATTGAGTGCTCGGTATTCTCCCGCAGTCTTCTGCCAATGACTTTTGGCATCAGCAATGATCTCCAGCTCGATGCCGGCGTGATAGCAGTCCTCCCTCCTCCACTGAAAAAGCTCCATGAACAGACCTCGCAACAGCATTGTGAAAGCACGGTTATTTTCCTCCTCTTGAAGCCTCAGCCATGGGCTATTGCCGTATAGCGTAAAGGACTTTTGTGCGAGGGCTTGCATTTGCTGATTTATGTTTAGGAACTTGTTGTGCCGATCAAGAAACGGATGTTGAATGTGTTTGTGAGTCGGCAGATCGAGTCTCACGCCAATGCATTGGAGGTACTTCCGACGTCGAGGATTAATCATGAACGTGTTGATGAAGGGCAAGATATCGGAGGCTGATACCTCCACGCGCTTGAACGTGAATATCTCGAACCAATCTTGCCATTCTCGGGACACGCAGGCGTATCGCGCGATGGATCCTTTTTCATGAATGGTGGAATTGGCAACGAAGTCGAGTATTTCCAGTCGAGCCTCTGCGTACAGGCTGTGCCAGCGCATTTTGTCCTCTGGTGGAAGGTGCAATATGTTGTCTGCCGTACTCGCTGTGTCGAATCTCCATGGACGGTCGTACCAGGTTATTGCTGCATCGGAGAAAATCTCTGAATGAAGTCCTCGTATCCGAGAGGAAAGTGAGGGGGAAGACTTAGATATACAGTATTTCTCATGTTTATGCTTTCAGATTAGGGCATGTGCGCGTTGGAGAGTTTGTTGCTGATTCGATGTGATGCTTTGTGGTTCTCTTGAACTGTAATTGCGATATATTTCTGTCTCTGAGGGATTGGGCCGACTTGTTTGGAAAGGATGTTTGATAGGGTTTCAGGTGACATCTTATCTCCTTCAGAAACTTAAACCAGTCCCATGTTAACTTAAATGCTTTTTGCTGAAAGGGATCTAATATCGCCATGAGAAGTACTCCCTTGGAGTGTTTGCGAATGACCGAACAAATGTTCTATGCGTAAAGGACAACATATCGGTCTTCTTTGAGACTCGCACGTAGATGAAGTAATTGATCTCTGTTTGCACTGATAAGGTCTGAGCCACATATCTTAGCCTTACGCGATAGGCGGAGCTCTTAATTAGACGTTATCACGACGCCTCACCAAGCCTCCGGAGTATGATCCGCCTATCAACCAATGGCATTATTCTCCACGCAAGCGCCCTCCATCGCAAATTCTCATCTGACTAGGGTTCCGATTCACGTGGGATCTCCTCCAAAATCTCCTCAAATGAAGACGGTAGGCTGAGGGCTGATAGATATTCAGTTGTAATCTAGAAATCTGTGACATAATTTAGGGCAAATGGGGACGGCATATGATTACATCATTGGATAAGAACCGACGATACAATAGGAGTAGAAGGAATAAACAGCCAATGCGTTCAGGTCAATTTTGAAGCTCGTTCCTCCGTTACCCATCCTGTGGGGGCCGCCCCTGTATGGATCGCTCACCAGCGGAATGTCATCATAGACCGAGGTTAAGAGACTTGATGTTGTGAATATCACAGTTTGAGACTAAGATTACTAGCCTAAATCTTCTTGTTGTATACTTTGAATAGTTCTCATTGAAAAGGACCGAGATCATAAACCTAATAAAGATACACTTCCTTTTTGTTCCCTTTGATACATTTTCCAAGTAAAGTACCAGCACCCAGTCTCTCATAGGATGCCTTTTGAGCTTCGATGGCAAGCGACTTTGGTTGCACTAGTAACACATAATGGACTTTCTCAGCATCCGACATATCCCCTTTCTGCTTTCCAAGCACAATACAAAGGGTCCCTGCCTTCTTGACTTTCAGAGGCGAGTCAAAAACAACCGCTGAATTCGTCTCTCCGATATGGTAGTCACTCGCTAGGGCGACCAGCACACCGCTATTAGTTCTTTTGTCACCAGAGTCCCACTGGCTTTGTAAAGGTTCCCATTCAGTGCCGCCGAACTCAGCCGGGATGTAATCAATACGGCCACTATAAGCCATCCACGACCACGAGGGCACCATGAGAGCACCAGGACCGGATGCGAATGAGATGCGATCGAGAGATGTGACTGTTTCGGAACGACGCCAGAGTAGACTTCGGCGAAGGAGACCACGGCGCCGGCCTCCCGGACGGTCTTCGAAGAAAATACCGAATTGTCCCTGTATTTTCAGGGCCGAGACAATTCGTTCTTGAAGACCGTTGATTGCCCATGGTCGGTCAGAAGGACGCGTTAGAGCAAGCCCAGAGTACATCTTGTAAAGATCTTGGTACCCAAGGATCTTGGCACCTTTGTCGGCTTCCATCATCAACCGGGGGAAGTTCGGGTCGCCCAAAAAGGTTGCTCGTTGGCTATTGTGATGTTAGAACTGAACCACGGCTTCACAGAGAGTAACTTGCCTGTACATCTTACACATAGACTCGCAATGAACACCATCGCCGCATTCAAAGTAGGTCTGATATTCCGTAAAGTAAATAGTTCGGCGCGCAAGCGCATGCTCTTGTAAGACCCAGCCTCTGCCGTTTAGAGACCCTTCCAAGACATGGGACTGGAAGTCATCGATGATCTCACGAAGGTAGAATGGTTCTGAGCCTTCTCGGCGAAGTGTAACGCTCAAGACTTTTTTCCTCGGCCCGAGGAAACCTGCGGAGTGACCAGGAGAACGGCTTGCAGCAAGCACGCAGTATGCGCCACTGTAAACCTGTTCCATTCGCTTTGCTTCCTGGCTGAAGTCCCCATCAGCACCTTGGATGATGCATATGGAATCGATCCATAGGTAGGGACAACCAAGAGCTCGTGTTACGATCACAGAGTCCCTGAAGGTCGCTGGGAGCTCGTCCATGCCGATACCGGCTCGATGAGCGTCAATATTTGATGTCAGAGTACGAAACTGAGTGCCTGTGCCCCACTGGTGAGACAGAGCTACCCAGTCTCCCTCGCTGCTGGAGTCAGTCTCGACGAGATGGACTTTTTCGTCTCCATCCTTGCCAACAGCAATGACTCTGGTCGGCAACCTCTTGCTTGTGCCCGAGCTACTGAAGGTGTTCGAGCCTCGGCGACATATGCTATGCGAGTTATCACACTTTAACAACCATTGCCGGATGATTTCAAGATACGCGGTGCTGTCAGCAGGAGACATAGTAGGTAGGCCGATCTGAACCTGTTTGTCGATTCCAGTGCGAAGATCTGAAACACGATAAATAAGTGTATGAATAAACAAAGAGAAGAGCGATAAGAAGAATTAGTGGCTCTGAGCATACCGGGGCTCCGAAACAAAGTAGCAACTGGTGTATGGCCATTCAAAAGAATAGTTGATAGCTCCCTGATGAACTGGATGTGTGGACTCTTGTTGCCAACCTTCCGGGTTAGTTTCCATAAGGCGGTGCATAGATCACAAGCGTAGGAGTTGGAATTGCGTTCCAATTGGTCCCAGGTGTAGGAAATGGTGAAGGTCGGTGTCCAAACATCATTTCTGAATGTTTGGCAAGAAACGCACAGCTTTGAAGACGCAGGAATACTTGTATAAAGCAGGCGTCTAGACTTGAGAGACGACAGGATAGCGTTTACCATGTCGCTATCGATGATGCGTTTCCAATCCTCTTCTAGCTATTCAGCAGTCAATATTTTCCCCGTTTGCTAAGCCAGGAACGGGAGCTAACATTCTATTCAACAGGTCAATTAAGCTCTCATGGTTTTGGATCGTCGAGGGCATTTGTCAAACTCACCGTCTAAGGAACGCAAGGGAGAGGTTAGATTGAACTCTGTATAGTAGTCCGTTTGAATACCTACTCTCTGCAGATATCCATTAGCTCCGAGGACTGAAGAGGACAGGTAATAAACATGGTTCTTACGCCCTATGAGAAGTTAGGAGATGTTTTGAGAATGTTATACCTAAAGATTAGGTCTGCCGTGATATGCAAGCTATTAACGTACATACTAGGTCCAGTCAACCACAGTGTGAGACAGAAAGATGATCAGAAGTTAACTTACATCCTATTTTCATGGGGCCAACCCATCAGTCATACGACACCCAATGACTTGCTGTGATCATAGACTTACTTGCTAAATATTAAAAAAATAGATTAATACATGGGGCCTATGGACTCATGAAAAAAAAAAAAAAAGCAAGTACGTACTCTTTCTGTCAACGACAATGTATGGGTTTGTGTCACAGACAGACCTCCTTCCAGGCCGCTGGCAGGTTGCTCTACTGACTGCTCACGCAGATGTCCTGTATATTCAGTAGCATCGTCCGGAGGGGGGAGAGGGGTACCTGAAAGCCAATAATCTTCCGTGTGATCCTCATTGATAGCACTCATATGGTCGAAGAGATCACAAGATCGAGCCCGGCGTCCTCTGGTTGATGGAAGTGGTTTGGGAACGAAGCTGTCTTGTGATTCTGAGTCAATCACCGTGATGGATGGGATACTTCCTGATGTCTGATGGCTTTCCGACATTGAAAGATCCTGCATATGTTGTGTGATAGTCGGGGGGCGACCGCTTAACCCAGATTGGGTCGACAAATTGTTTGTTGATCCGTATCCATCGGGTAGCTCGACCACTAGCAAGCAATCCCTGACGAGCTCAAGCAGGTCACCCAAAGCAGTTGCTCCAATCTCACAGACTGGGTCTTTGGCCATATGGCCCATCCATTTCTTGACAACCTTATGAACCTTGGCCACTTCCTTGTCATCAATTTCATAGAAGCGAACAAAGTCACGCCTCACTTGATAGAAGCCTTGCTTGAACTTGGTCAATCCGTGTCGGCCATACATGAGCCAGATTAAGAACTCCAGCCAAATACAGCCCATTGCCCAGACATCGTAGAGTCGGGATCGCTTCCTCGCAGCTTTGCCGTGGGGATTATTCAGATCCGGCACGAGAAGAGTGTTGTTTTTGACGGTTTCCTCTTCAGGTGGCTCATATAGGCGGGTTCCAAAACTTGTTGTTGTCTGTTTAGTTCGCACCTGAGTTAAGTCTTGATGCTGCTTGGCGAGGCCCCAGTCAGCAATTTTCAATGTTCCTATCTTGTCAGGGTCGGTCGAGTCCTTGAACCAAAGGATGTTTTCTGGCTTCAAGTCCCCATGACGGAAGTGTATGTTTGACGACTCTTTCTTGGGATTATGAACCTGACTGAGTGCCTCAGAGAGTCCAAGTAGTTGCTCGAATGCGTCCTTGACCAAGTTAGCAGTCAAACGATGCTCCATCCTATCCCAAAGGTTTCTCAAATTCCCGCCATCGGCCCATTCGAGAATCAAATAGTGCTCATCCTCCCGGCGAAATGCGGTAATGAACTTGACGATGTGCCTCTCATCAAAGTCCCTCATGTTCCACAGTGCACGTACTTCCTTTTCCCACCCAAGGCGATTGATCGACGGCTGGTCTTGAGCTTCGAGTTTGATTGTCTTGACTGCGACAAACTTAGGTTGGGGCATCTAGTTTGGTCATTCGTGTAAGCTATCATTCATACCTAGCAGGAAGGGATGATAAAAGTCAAGCTACGTGGCTCATTGCCGCCCCGGATGTTAAAAAGTAAAACATTCAGACTCACCAAACCTTCAGTATTTATGTGGGACTCATGGATAGTATACTTTAAAACTTGGCCGAAGGCCCCTTCATCCGCCGTATTTGAGTGTGCCTCGGTGAATGGCAAGATCGCTGATGGGTCCACGTCGTGATTTACTTGCTCGGAAGTGAACACGGGTGCACAAAACCACCATTGCTTTTCGAGGAAATTGGCTATCTCGTTCGAATCGCAAAAGTCTCCTTCACATCCTAGCGATTCCACTCTGGCCATAGATTCGGGAAACCTGGTGAAACCTGATATCTTGTCTTCTGTGAAGGGCAGTCCGCTATCACTGGCTTTGTTGCTTTGAAACAGCTCCACGACTTCAAGTAGTTGGCGGCCCTTGATGCCAGCCAAGATCCAAATAGCAAAGACCTTTTGAGCCCTTTCTAAGATGAAGAATATGTCATTTTCCAGTATTTCAGAGACGCCGGCAGGTGGACCCTTTGGGAACATAGCCTGTAAAATAAAGTCTCTTGTGATAACTGCATTGAGACTACCCTCTGGGCAGAACTTGCTTGGCAGTTTGTGAAATGAACTTTTGACTAATATGTTCCGTACCTGAGTTGCTGGAGTTTCAGCCTTTGAACTCGTCATGTTGAAAATGGGGAGGCACGTTTTGCTAAGTCAAGGGTTTGATGAAATCTCCAAGTTCGAAGGTGTGTAAGGAAAAAATTTATAATTTACTGTTCCCTAAAAGGTCGTGACGTCGATCACATCATTCTTCTATCACTTCCTGGCAGCTGACTCCAGGAGTGAGCCTTCTTTCAACCCAGTGACCTGGGTTGGAAGCTGGAACTCCGATGATGTATGCCAGTGATATCTTTGCGGCTGAAGTAAAGCATTTGACCAATGAAAAATGTTGAAATTGTGATATTGGCTGCAGGATACATGTTATCTGCGAGTGGGCCATGTGCCATTCATTTCAGCCTGCTTCATTGGCTCCATGTGATGTTGCCCACGCGCTGTGGCGTGACCGGTCTGAAGCTGCAGGTAATAATGATGAGTATCATTTCTTGATTTAGAAACTGCGTGACTTTTTGCATTTCAGCTGTCTACAGAACTGTCCCAATCTTGCCAATTTTCTCGGTCTTCCCGATGCATGACGTTTTGCAGGGTGCGCCTTTAACCGCACTGACCAATACAGTGACAGCAAACCGACTTGGCGGAGGAATGATCTGATCTTATCATCTCATATCCGGAAATGAGTACAAGCAAAACAGTACACTCTGCCCTCTTTGATAGCCGCCAAACAATCTTATCGGCAAGCCTTAATCTCTTCCTAAAACCTGATGAGTACCAGTAGGAGTGCAACAATAATACAGCGCTTACGTCTAAAAGCATTCTTGGAGCTCGAATTATGTACGTATTTTGAATCAACTATAGAATTATTAGCTGATGTTAGTGCTCTTATATATATCAGTGATTTACATCGACCTGGAACTCATTTGGAAATTTTGAGCTCAAATGTCGTGCCAACTTTTCAGGATCAATATTACTTGCTCTGATATTTTGTTCCTTCGGCGAGCTTGCACTTGACTGAGAAATATCTGAGAGTCTTCGAGAAAGGCGCCGTGTAAAAAATCGCTTTGTTACGGTCCATGGTTTCATGCTGGCGGTCTGTCGCAAGTGGAACGTTGCGGGATGGGAAAAGAAGAGGGGAATCTGGCACGTTTGTAGGAGGAGCAAGGGATCATATGTAGGCTCTGGTGGCGCGTGCTCAAAGAAGGGCTGACTGAGGCATATATGCAAGGCGTTTTTTGCGGATATTCATGGTGTGACGAGTGGGTGTGTGGCATGCACCAATGACATTTCAAAAAGACAGCCTAAACGCCGAGTCAACGGAGTAGGTCAGCGTCCGGAAGGTGGTGGCCAGCCACCGAAATATTGGTATTTGGCCAACGGAGCCTGATTTAAAAGAGTACTTGAACTGGCTGGCCTACAAGATTTGTTATTGTAAATTAGCACATTGGTCCTGAGGCACTGCACAGCATTCTCTCATGCAAAAGGACGTGGTTGTTTCACACTGGCAAATATGGATCCAAGCATGTTACTGAATCATGAAGAGGCCCTAGCGCACATGAGTGACATGACAACACAGACCTGGCCCATTACGCGCTCCCGTCGTCCACTGGTCGGGGGTTTCCATCCTGTCCACTCGGATACTGATGGACTTAGAGAAGGTCTCACTGATACCGAGGCGAGGGGACTTGATGGTAACCATGAGTCTGACAAAGTATCTTTGCGGCGTATGAAAACAGAGGGCTCTGTCACCGAATTCGCCCCATTCAACATACAAGCCAGTGAGCTTACAGGGTCACAATCTGGCGTGAGGTCCCTCACTTTCCATCGCGGCTGATTCGCTGACATTTATGCAGAAACAAATCAATAACAAAAACAAAGGATTTCCAACATCTGGCCGTATACGTAACGCATTGCGGAAAGAGCCCACTTTGGGAGACCGTATCATTAAGGCGACGGTACAAAGTGCCCACCCAGACTACCGCAGCAAGAAGTTTCTTCCAAGAAACGAAATCCCAAGGCTTCTGACGACAGAGGCCGTGGAGAAAGAGCTTACACAATGTAATCGATGGCGGAGATATCCTGTTATTGGTCTTCTGCGCCCTCGCAAGCCAAACTTTCAAGAAGAAGCACAAATCATCTGCGGAGAACTTGGAGAAAATCCAGTTTGCAAAACGTACCAGAAGATATTTGCTATCCTGGTCCTACTCAAGAGAGCTTCATTAATTGTCTCATTTAGGGACAAGGTCTGTGATGATGACCTGCCTCTCAAATTGGGTGATAAGGTCAACACAAATGTCCTTACTGTTATAACAAAGAATGGGCAGAAAGTCTCTCTACATGGGTTTCGAAAAAAGCAAAGCTTCTACGACAAATTTATCGAGAAGCAGTGGATTGTACTTTCTCCATATTTCCAGTCATGCTCGCCAACAAATGATACCACGCAAGAGCTGTCTGAATATCACAGACCACCATTTACCTCTTGGTCTCTCGCATCAGACGAAGGAGGGTTTAGTTGGGTGTTTAAGGTCGGGATTCATGCTGGTCACCACGATTTCAGAGTTAGTCTACGGCAGGCGACAGTCACATTTCTAATACTCTGGTTTGGCTAACATCCTTTCTTGTCTTGCAACTAGACTTCAAACGATACAAGACCAGCTTTTGCTGTCAAGAAAATAAAGCCCCGCAAAGCACGTATTGATCCAGAATACGAGGCAATTGTTTTGAGAGACCTCAAAGACAGACATCCCAATCTCATATCTCTGCTTACAACATATAAACATCATGGCGATTACCATTTCATTTTTCCATGGGCAGAAGCCGACCTCAAGAAATACTGGCAGACGATCAATCCGAAACCTTCTGGAGAAGAACGCGATGCGACGCTGAAATGGCTGGGAGTTCAGTGCAAAGGCCTTGCCGATGGCTTATCAAGTATCCATCGCTATCCCACCACTTCTTCTAGTCTCCACGGTCGTTTCACCCCCCCTCTAGATAATCCAGCAGGGAACACTTCTGAAAACGCGATTCATGTGCTTTTCGGTCGGCACGGCGACTTGAAACCACAAAACATCCTCTGGTTTCCAGAAATAACATCGACACCTGGAACCGTGGGGGGGATACTGAAGATAACGGATTTTGGCTTCTCAGAGTTCAGTTCGAAATCAGAGGTTGACCGGGAGAGACGAGGGTTCATCGCCAATTCACCCTCCTACCGTGCTCCCGAGATCGACATATCGACTGCTGACAACCTGATCGGCCCTTCATATGATATCTGGGCTCTTGGATGCATATATCTTGAGTTCCTCGCATGGTGGCTTGGCGGTTGGGATTATGTTCGAAGCTTTGCTAACCGTAGACTGGACTACGACGTAGCATTGTACAATGGGAGGACAGAAGGCCTCAGAACTGATGGGTTCTTTTTTATTATTAATTTCGAAATACCCGGAAAGGAAAGAGTTGAGATTCGGAAAAGTGTTAACAAGGTCAGTCGTAGTAGTATTGGAGTTATGCAGTTATCTGTGGACCCTGTCGTCTAACATTATCATATCAACAGTTCATGGATGAAGCCTATCATCATCGGGATTCCAATGACCTCATCCGCGCTTTTGTTAAACTCATCAGAACAGAGATGTTGGTGGTCGAGTCACAACTGGAGAAGAGAAGTACTTCCGAGAGTATTTCAAGTAGCCTGGGTACTATGCTTACTTCACAGTGGTGTGACAGGGGCTCTTTATTAATGGGATAAGTGTTTATGTTAATAAGTACAAGGTTTGGTTTGGAATGTAGGAGCATATATATACTTAAACATCTTAAATCCCATTTCCGTTTTTTAGAGCACAGCAATAACCCTGAACCTCTAGGAGTTTCAGAGCGCCCATTTTTGCAGGTGCCACTGAACTCCATAGTTATCATTCACTGCCTATCATACCACTGCGTCACTACACATTGACATGATAATTCTTTTATCAACTAGCACAAATCCCCAAAGATCGTCATGGATCACCGCGTTACCCTGCACCGTCAGCATTTTCGGAGATGCATAACCCGCAGTTTCCAACGGCCGCGGA
>JAAOAU010000308.1:0-17064 GCA_013186845.1 Fusarium sterilihyphosum | reverse complement strand
CTTCACCTACACCTTCAATTCCACACCAAATCCTCCCATCTCCAACATCCCAACTACAACCCAAAATGGTACATTCCCTCCCCCCTACACCCCCTCAAATCAAATGACTAACAATCCTCAGGCTCCCCAACCCCCAGGTCTCAAAAAGCCCTCCGCGCGCACCCTCCGCCACCAGCGAGTAACAGGCCAAATCCACCCTCAAGCACCCCAAAAAGTCTTCCGCGACGACGCCGCAGTAACCGACTCCTTCCTCTCCAGCAAGCGCGACAAGCGACTCATCAAGCACTCCTCCTTCGTATCCCGCATCCAATCAGCACGTATCTCCAAATCCACAAAGCGGCGACGACCATCGAAGAAATTAGCAGCGAACTTGGAGAGTTTAGCTGATGCGCTGCCGGAGCTGGAGGAGGGCGCGGAGGTCGAGCAGGGAAAGGTTAGGCATAAGAGCTTGAAGAGTAAAAAGGGTGCGTTGAAGAGGAAGGAGAGGGTTGTCAAGGGCGAGATGGAGAGGTTTGGGGTTAGTATGGCGAGGTTGACGCAGCAGGATGGTGTGCCTGCGCAGAAGGTTGAGGCGGAGGAGAAGACTGCGCCGGCGCCGACTGCGAATCGGTGGGCGGCGCTGAGGGGGTATATCTCTTCGACGATGGAGCAGAATCCTGCTTTTGCAGAGAAGAACTAAGCTTGTCGACGTGGAGAGGTTACAAGATACCAAAGATGGAGATCAATTCCATATGTGACGTTACAAAAGGGGGGCAGATCCTATTTTCATAGAAATGTGTCCAGGCGTATGGAGTTGGAATCATACACTTCGATCAGAGTGCTAGGACAGGCAATCAAAACTATTATAGCCTTGCCTAAACGACATGAAGACTTAGGTAAATTGGCATAAGCTTAGGGGACTTTTTGATGAGTTTACCCTCTCATTTTCATGAACTTCTAGCCTTCCATCTCCCTTAAGAAGGCCTAGCATAAGACTTCACAACAGATACAATACTCGTCACATTTATGCGTATAAGTATTCTTCATGAGCTGTGCAAATGCACGCATGTCTTTTTTTCCATGTCCTACAAAACGCCTTCATCGCTAACTCGCATTACCTTGATATCTGGGAGTATCATTGAAACAACAAACGCGCGTATGGGCATCTTTTCTCTGTTACATGATAACCACATCCCTCTTACTGCTCCACGCTACCACCAACGCCAAGATAAAAAGAACACAGGGTGAATAAAAAAGACAAAATGAGATAACAGAAAACAGGACTAATCGACCGTGACGCATCCGTCGTAAAATTCATTTCATTACAGTGGTGGAACAAGTGCATCAATGTTTCTCGATCACACTTTGAGATGGAACAGCTGTTGCGCTGGAAGACCGCTTGCTCCGGACTTTGACGGGGGTTGGAGGACTTGATTGAATCCTGGGCTCTTTGGTTACTCGATCGGACTTGCATGCTTGTGGACCAAGAGGAGGTGAATCCTTGGAAGATCGGATTGGGTTCGGGTTTGTGCGCACACGGTTTCTCATGCCTCTCCAAGGAGGTTGATCAACAAGTCTGGTGGGAGACGTGCCTTTGGGTTTAGTGACTGGACCCTTGGCGATTGAACCCTTGCCGCTTTGGTTGGGGGACTTCTTCGCCTCTTGAGAACGGGGAGATACACGGCGTGGTGACCGAGGTGGTGACTTGGGGAGCTGTCGGACGTTGCGCGCCTTTGTCGTCTGAGCTTCCCTGATTTGTCTTATGAGTTCCTCGAATTCTTCGCAAGAGCCGTAGCAGTCCGTTCTCTATTCGATCCGCGGCGGTGTCTTGTTCGAAAATGGGCTGGCGCTTCTCCTATCTTGATTATTAGACACGCCATTCAAAGGAGAAACAGAAAAGGAAAAGATTGGTGGCACTCACGATCGCCTGCGCTCGCCCTCCTTGCGGAGGTTTTCGATAATTCGCATCATCTCTTTGCGACCACCATAGCTGTCGACCATCTTACCACCCATGCTCATCGACACCTTCTCGCGGGCATTAGCGCAGAGAAGGCGCTTGACGAGGAGGTGGCGCATCAACAAGCAGACAAAGACGCCACAATCACTGCCGTTCTCCTGCTGGGGGCAATCGTCGAGGTTGATAAATCGAAGAGGTCGTCCGAGGATATTGGCAAGCTTGCGGGTTGCGACGTTGGCCTCGGAGTAGTTGGCACCACCAAGGGAGTCGTAGTGGAAAGCGACACCATCGAGTGTCGAGACAAGGAGAAGTGACCAATGGCTACCACCTTCAGCGACGCTCACATTACGATTGTCGTTGATGGGTAGGAAGATATGGGTGACCTTCGAGAAATCGGGAAGGGCGGACTGGACTGATCGGAGGTCGGGTTCTTTCATGAGGAGGAATGTCATGCTAGGACGAAGTAGGATGATGCGAGCTTGAGGATACTTGGGAAGTGTTTCGCGTTCCAGATATTCCTCCCAGAAAGCAATGTTGTTATCTGTTAACCAGTCGTGCTTGAGTGCCTTGATATCCTCAGCTGTCAAGAGGACGTCATAGTAGCTGAGGTAGGGCTTTTCGGGGGCAAGCTATATAAGTTGTTAGCGCCAGCGCCACTAGACAAGTCGCATTCCATGATAAACTCTACCAAAAGCGCATCTCAAAGATAGGCGCATTGGATCGATACCTAGACAGGCATACACGGAGATGCGGGGTTACAGTTACATACCGAATCGCCAAAGTGGCGGGCCATCCTCTGACGAAACGGCATCTTGTGTTGCTTGGATGTCGAGGATGAAGTGGAAGTAGACGAAGTCGACGAACGAGGAGAGATTTCAGGAGAATACGATGTCGAGTCCGCGGGTGTAATCTCGTAGTCGGAATTGGCGGTTAAGGTTGAGTCCGAGGTGTCAGCCGAGCTTGAGCTGCCTGGTCGTCGTGATCGGCGGCTCCGAAAGTTGAGAAGACCGTGCAAACGGCTGTAGAAGGCAAGGATGTCAGAGGACGATTGGTAAAAGACAAAGGCACAAAAGTTGATAATGCGCTGAGGATTGAGAAGTAGTAGTTTGTAAAAGATGAAAGTGTTAAAAGGATGAAGAAGTAAAAGATGGAAGTCAATCTGAGCTGAAGCAGAAGAACAGATGCAGCAAGTGGCAGTGTAAGTGAACAATAGGTCGAAGACACAGTGGAAGCGGGGTCAACAGTGGTAATCTGAATAAGAGAAATCCGTACACAATAGAAACAGCTCCTTTGAACTAGTGGCAGTGGTATTATACCGAGGCTTTTCAGGTAATTTTCGACCCTTGTGCAACGTGAAGAAAGGTTGAGGTCTGGGGAGAGAAAAAAAAAGAGAAAGGGAAAAAAAAACTGGAGCGAAAGGGCAGTGTCTGCAGCTGCCGCGTTGGACAGGAGGCTCAGCCCAGTCCACGAGCCCAGGACGCAGTGGAGGCGGGGCAGACGACGGCACTGGCATTTTAGCGCCAATGCCCTGGAGGCCACCCCCTGCTTGTAAGAGATGCAATGCGGGCAGCCAGCTTCGACTGATGCAGACGGGCCAAAACTTAGATGCGGTGACAAAAAGAGTTAGTGTAGATTTAGGGGGTCTTGAGACCAGTCTTTTTCATCACCTAGGATGAAGAATGGTTGGGTCCTCCCTTATGCAGAGTGGTCATATGACGATGTGACAAAGAGTGGTTGGGGTCATAGGGAGATGTGCCCATTGTTCATGACTGAAACAGAATAAAGGCACTGGCCTCTGAATAAACGGAATACAAACGAAACAGAACAGAACAGAACGAAACAATAGTCTTACTCACCCTGGTGTAGAAATATGCCCCGCATCATCTGAACCCATCCTGTCGTGCCACTCAAGTTTCAAAGCTGTAACAGACAAAGTGCAGTTGATATCCAAGCGCAAGTGGTCCAAGAAAAAGCAAAGAATAACGGAGTAATTAAATATTAATAAGAAAAGACAATTAATATTCGTAAATCGGTTCTGGTATATTCATCGGAGTGGCTTCATCGGCAGGTCTGGATCTCTTATATCATGCATACCATCTAAATCTCGGACTTGGGAATGACCCCGTCCGCGCCACAAAGTCCCTACGTCACCCACAACCTAAGGTAAACCACCATCGTCATCGTTTCCCATGTTCGTTATCGCGCCGAAAACGCCTCCCGGACTGTACACTCCAGGCATCGACATCACCAGCCACGAATGCAGTAACGTAATGTATCAGCTCGATAGGGCAGGCAGCTAATCTTGAAGATCGTGATGCTTATTATGACACGCAAGATCAACAGCACTCGTCTCAAAGTGTCTCATGGTTATCATCCAGTCCCCATCGTGATATTCGTCTACTTCTCTCGCTTCCCGTTAACCGCTATTCGCCAAGTAGTTTCCACCCTCATCCAAACACCAGTCTGAAGCCAGTCTACGATGCTTTCCGTATCAAGCCTAGCCTCATCGAATAAGCGAAGAATGGCTCTCTTCCCATTCATCCGCCCATTCAGCATGCCTAGTAGAATGCCACCAGTCTCAAACCTTGGATTTGCGTCACACCCCATCTCAACATCGTCTTAAGATCGCTTTATATCTTGCCCAGATTCTGTAGTACGTGACCATGGGTAGGTACCATCACAGCGAGGACATCACTTCTCAACAAGTCACTATAAATGCCCAGCGACTCCTCATCGAGCATAACATTGGCCAGGCCTGGGATACTTACCGCTCGACTAACATGAAACTGACCCATCAATCAACCTTTTGATCCCTGCCGCCATTGAACCCTGATTTTCAGGCCCCATTCCACCAACTGCCATAACATAATTACCCACAACTGACTCAAACTTGCCCATTCCCCGGCTCCAGCAAATCCCATCTTCTGTCATCACAAAATCTGTACAGTAAATTATCTCAATCTTCGTAGCCTGCAAGATTTCCCTGCATCAATCGTCCATGAAGTGCTCGTAAACTTGTGGTCGCTTGTTCAAATAAGTGACGGCGCCTTGCTGCCGATTCATTCAGTTGCTGCATCGCCTTTTCTCGTATCTTTCCGCGCTCATCAATCGCTGCCTTGGCTGCCCGCGTCCCCCGGAGGAACCTATCACTATCCTTCTTCCACGTTTCATTGAGCGCTTGCCTCTCTTGCATGTAGCGTCGTTCAATCTTGTCCACGCAATTGATACCATTCTTCCGATAGGCATCAGCGCCACGGTAGATGGTCGCTTCCTTGGCCTGGAGATGATCCAGCATCATCTAGGCAGCATGTTAGCATTGAACTGACCTTCGGTAAGGGACTTACCTCAACTAGTCCATGGAGTTTCTCTCCTATCTCTGCATTCGGCCCCGCCGGTCGTGTCTGTCTGGGAGACTCTCCATTGCCGCGGACTTTGTCATGCTCCATGGCCTGTTCCACTTCAGCAGTCGCTTCCTTTTGTCCCTGCAGGGACGCTAGTATCTGAGCATGAATGTCTTGATCACTTGAACTTGGCTCGGGTTTCAAATTGGCAGGCTCAGTTTTGAGCTTCGTGTTTGGTTTGGGCCTCAATCCCACTCTGGTCTTGTCGAGAATGGTCTCTGCAGCTGCCAGACTAGAGAGGTACTCTTGTTGTAAGTAATTGCCATCAGGATATGGGGATTCCTAATCCGCAGTTCTTCGAAGGCGTTGGGATCTTCTAGGCTCCGTCTGCTGGCTGCGCTTAGACACTTTCGCAGATTCAACTTCTTCCATAGCACTTGGACTTGTTCCAGCGACAAGCTGCGCTGGGCTTGTTTCGAGTGGCAACGGGCTACCCGCTTGGCTGACACTGAAGCTCCTTGAAGTTTTACTGATTTTGCGAGGTGGGTGAGAAGCATCAACGATGGGATCAACTGTCGTAGCAGGTCTTTTCAAGGTCCTTGCTTGTGAGGCATCTTGTTGAATGAGAATGTTAGTATCACGCGCCGACAAAACCTCCCGACCCTTTTGAGCTGCACGATTTCCCTTCGTGCTTGGAAGAGGTTCTTCAACAAGCTTCTTAGGGTCCCGCTTGACCGTCATGGTTGTCCTCTGCCTAGAGATTTGTTCTTCTTGGAGACTTGAAAGGCCAAGAGCCTCGGGATTCTGCGGTAGGGTCTGTGGACGTGTGGAAGGCTGCGCTTTCTCACGTTGAGCATGACCTGCTGGCTCGACGTCGACAATTGGGTCAACAAGCAACTCTCCCATTACTGATTGGGACTTCCTTACTGGTTGGGCCTTCTCTTTTGGGTGTAAGTCTTCGATTGGGACGAAGGCATCGTCATCATCCGAGAACAAAGAGCTTTCAGGGTCGCTAGAGAGCACAATAGGGTCCCGGGTCGACCCCTGGGTCTCATTTCTTGTTTCTGGTGCCTCTTGGATTTTCGTAGGCTGTGATACTGGTTCACTTTCCTCTTTCATCTTGGCTCGGGTTATTCTCTTGGTAATCGCGGGTGAAGGCTTAGGTGCTACTTGTGCAGCAGGAACAGCACGTTCTTTTCCCTTTTCAGTCGTATCAGGTTTCTCTTGAGGCACCAGGTTCTTTAAACCTGACTTTCGTGTTGCCGGGGGTGCTTTCTGGGAAGCTTTCTCCTTCAGGGGGGTATCTTTAGCAGGCGGTTTACGCTTTGGCGCAGGCTTTCGTTTTGAGCCGGGCGTCCCTTTCCCTGCACCTGCAATGGGAGAGACAGAGGCAGCATACGATTTTCTGAGACTGCTTACGATGGGCATGCGAGGTGGCTGCTCCGGTATCTTGCGTGGTGTTACCTCTTTGATTTCCTGTGTCTCTTCGTCAAATTGGATGGGGGTCTTCGCTCGTTGTTTCCGGCCCTTCTTTTCCTTTGGTCGCTGCTCACCTGTTTGTATATCCTTAGATGTCATTGCGGCAGGCTTCCCTTTTGGTGCCTCTTTGCCTTTGCGAGCGTCGTTCTTCCGCTTTGGGGGTTTGGCTGGTGGCTTTTCAGGGGGTGAAGATGCTTGCTCCTCTCCTTCGTCTTCTCCTGATGGTTCCAGTTCCTCCTCCAACATTCTCATAAGGGCATCGTGCTTTTTTGAGGTCTTTCCTGGCCTGCCTTTTGTCTTTGAGTTCTGTGACGAGTTTGGCCTCTCAGTACGCTGTGAACTTTCTGGGGCAGCTTCAGGTGCTTCCTCGTCTTTTCGCGATGTCTCAGCTTCAAGCTCAGCCGTCGACTTGGGAGGCGTGACATCATATAGCTCATCTTCCGGCAAGTGATCCATGGCTTCTAATTCAGACAAAGGTGGTAGTCCAAGAGACTGTATCGAATCTTGGATGGTACTTGGTAGTGGTGCCAAAAGATTGTTTTCCACGAAATTCAGTGCCTCGTCTTCTCCGATCTGAGAGGCCGCCAACGAATAATAAGGTGAACTTCGTCGTATAGTAGAAGCTGTCTCAGAAAAGTCAACAAAAGGAGGTTCTTTGCTTTCTTGATCAGGCTCAGATGGCAGTGGCTGAGTGTTGGGAAGCTTGCCTAGACCGGACTTTGGACTGGAAAATTCGTCGAGAAGAGAATCTTGGTTATCCAAAAAGCTTGGTTCGTCTTCCCGTAAAGGCGTGCTTCGGCGTGTTGAACCGATTTCAGACCATGAGAAATCAGGTGGTGGTTGAGCGGATGGAACGGCTTGAGCTTCAACCAGCCGCATCAGATCATCCTCGTTGAGGTCATCATCAAATTCGTTAGTTGACGGTATCTCAGAGTTTGGAGGCTCAAAATTTGCGCCCTGATTTGGTAATGCCGGTGTTGGATCCTGAGTCTGAACTGCACGAGGAGACTGATCGTGACGGTTTGGGGTAGTGTCGAGTTGGCCCAGGGCCACAATCCTCGCTGAATGCCGCGTACGCTTTGAGCGTGGGCCAGACTTCGCACCTCTTCGCGGCGGCATTGGTGCATACTGCAAGACTGTCAGTGGTTGAAACTGTACTGGAGGGGTACACAACGTTTGTTGTAGGGGATCTGACTTACAGTTCGCCTAAACGATTGGAGGGTGCAATTTGGGCTATCACTTGCCTGAGCGAGGAGAAAGAAAATGGTACCGAAATCACAAGCGTGATCAATCAATGTATCCGAACGTAGAGGTTTTGTCTTGAGAATGTTTTGTGATTTGGTACTTGGCTGAGACGGGTAGGAGCAGATAGTTGAAGCTGCTGCTGAATGGAAGGAGTGGGCATCCTTGAGAGGATGAATGCCTCTTGCTTGGTTCATTGCAATGGCACTTGCCCAATCATTCGTGAATCACTGCGTGTAAATGGTTTAAAATTCCCCTACCTAGGTAGGTACCTTGAGGTAAGGTACCTAGGTATGATAAATAAAAGCGTTACAGATAACACACTTGTAAAGGTGTAATAGATAAGGTGGTTATCAATATCGAAACTACAAGAGGTTCTCTGCTTTTTCAACTTCTGTATCAACCTGCCAACTTGAGGTACACTTAGCGCATACAAATTACGCTTCACCGCGCCTATTCTGGCATAAAAATGTTAAAGAAAGATTTTCACTGACTGAAATGAAATAATGAACATAGATGGTAAGGGAGCAAACAACGTCAGTTGTGGAAGTGGTTGAATTGGTCCAGCCTACCCTGCACAGCCGGAGGGTTTCTCGATAAAACGGAGGAATTCATCATGTCAATCTGCGATCAATTGCATCGGGCCATCGCTTGGTAATCTTTGAGCCAGCCAATTCGTCAGATAACCCTGGCAAAACCCGATAGTCCGGGATTCATCAATTGCGCTGCGGACTTTAACTGCGGACCATCGGTCGGCGCAACTATTCCCATGCCTTATCCGCGTGGCGCATTATTCAGCAGCGCAGCAAGGACGCCCACTATCTCCGCTCCGCCCGAATCAATGACCCGTTTCATGATGAACAACGCCTTCTATCTCCCCGGAAACCCATGCTTTGAACGTTTATTGTGATATTTATTATTTACGAGCGCTTTATATATCCCTCCTCCGCCACCTGGCAGGATCACCGATCTACCTACCTACCCTTAGCGACACCTGTGTAACGGCCCTATCAATCAGTTGTAAGCTTACGTCTAAGCTTTCTCGCGCGACGTCATGTCAAACCCAATGCACGCCCGCGACGCAGCCAGTAAATCTTCGCTTTCCGTCGTTCTGCGCAAGTTCAGTGTTCTTGCGCAGCGGCCCGAACCGAAGAAGTACCCGCCGATCTCGTCTATCCCTCGTACATCAGCTGCACGCTTGGCCCAAGCTGCTGAGGATCATATCATTGATCGAGACCATCCTGCGCCAAAGACGTATCTCTATCTCGCTTATGGGTCCAACCTCGCCGCTGAGACATTTCTGGGCGTTCGTGGCATTAGGCCTCTGTCTCAGGTGAACGTCTCAGTGCCAACGTTGGAGCTTAAGTTCAACCTTCCTGGGATTCCTTATCGCGAGCCATGCTTTGCGAACGTCGATTACAGAAAGCTTCCTGAGAAGCCAAAGCTACCTCCCAAGGTGCCCATTCCACCTTTTGAGCCTCCGCAGCCACCACACTCTGAGGAGATTAGGTGGGATGAAGGCCTTATGGGCGTGGTCTACGAGGTGACAGAGGAGGATTACCGCACCATCATCCGCACTGAAGGTGGTGGCGCAGGCTACAAAGAGATTGTTGTGCCCTGTATACCATTGCCTCCCAAGATGTCCATCCCCGAGAAGCCATTCCCTGATATTCCTCGACCTTTTCTGTCAAGAACGCTTTTTGCACCACAGATTCCTGACAAGGACTTGCCTGACGACCCTCGCAAGCACAAGTGGTGGTATCGCTTTCTGCTTGGCCCTCAGCGTGAGCCTGGCTACGCACAAGCCAGTGCTCGATATCTCAATCTCATCAAAGACGGTGCCAAGGAACATGAGCTTCCCGATGGATACCAGCGTTACCTGCACTCACTACAGCCATACACGATAACAACGTTGAGACAGAGGATAGGGGCATTCTTTTTCCTGTTCTTCACAGTCTTTTTCTTCGGAACGGTCATCCTCCTGTCCAAATTTCTGGCCGACAAGCGTGGCAGAGTGCCCCAATGGTTAGCTGTCACCATGACTGTTATGTTCACTGTTGCCTGGATGGTTTATGATAATGTTTTCAAGCCTGTTTTTGGAAATGGCGAAAGGACTGAAGAGAAGGACGAGAGGAAAACGCACAGGCGGAAACGTTCTCTGTCGGCCATGCTTAATCACTTCCCATCGGCAGATGAGGAGAAGGTGGAATTATTGGGCGAGTATAATTGAGAGGATGGTAGAGTAAAATTAGTCGTGGAATTTTAACTGTTCTCAAACGTTGATATGGGACCCGTCTGTTTTTTCATATTGGCATTCACATTGGCAAAAGTTCAGTTTGGAGAGTGATATAATTTCAGGTCAAATATTTCAGGTAACCAAATGCAGGCATTCGTATCTCTGTTAAATACACTGACCTCTACACGGATAAAAGGGATGGGAGTGAGATCACTCCGTTGGGGTAAACTTGGCAACGTCAACATGCAGTTGAGCTCTAGCGTCTCTGAACCCGTTACAATGCAACGATACATCCTCGGCAGTGGTTGATATCGTGACATGAAGCGACTCTTGGTAGCGACAACCTCAAAATCTACATCATTTGATCCAAGCCCATGATTTCTTTTTGTTCTTTAACATGTGCTCGTCACGCGACAAGGGGATCGGCCCGCGGATTACGGAACGGGGCTCGGTGCTGTAGCTGTTCCTGGATTATGCATCTTTGCCCCCTTGTCTCCCGGAGAATCCTAGACTTTGCAGAGATCCTTGTTTCGAGGTTCTTTGTTCGACATGTGAAATCCCACTTTAAAAAGTTGAATTGGACTTTTATGTTGTTTCCATGTGATTGAGGCTATCATTGCGAAGTGAAATTATTCTTCAAGCGTGCTTTATACAGTGTTTTGACTTGTATGGCTGTAACTCTGAGGCTCTACTAGAAAAATTAGCTTCCAATTGACATATGCAGCCGCAGCATTGAATATCTGCTTGCATGTGAAAAACTGCCCCTCGGCCTCCTCAAGGTCTCGAGATTTCTCCAGCTCCATTATCACGGATATCAATGGGGTTTTGATGGGACGCTTTCCCCCTTGGAGCAGGCGGTGTCACTTATCTCATTCTGCCATGCGTCATTGTGGCTTGCTCCAGGGTTCAACAACCTGGAAAGCTGGAGCTGGTTCCCTCGGACTGTTCAGCTTCAGTACCCCTCATAAAGCTCTTTTTTCGCCCTTACCTTGCACAACTCTCGATTCTCCTTCTCCCCCGTATGTTTCGATCGCTTGTAGTGCGCTCTTCTATTGTCTTTGCTAAATCTCCGAAATTACTGTCTTGTACTACTCATATTCGCACTTATTCTTCTGCGACATTCAGCAACATGGCGAGCTTGGGTGGACATTCAAAGAAGCACAAGGTGACCATTGTGGGATCCGGTAACTGGTATGTCTTCCGCTTCTCCGGCTCCGCCTCCATCTTTCTTTGAGCCATTGACTGACACTACTGTCTAGGGGCTCAACAATTGCCAAGATCGTCGCTGAAAACACACGCGCCAACAAAGATCTCTTCGAGGAAGATGTCCAGATGTGGGTCTACGAGGAGGAAGTGACGATTACCAAGGACTCCAGATTATATGACGAAACCAACGGCGACAAGCCCCAGAAGCTCACAGAAGTCATCAACAAGCACCACGAGAACGTAAAGTACCTGCCCGGTATTCCTCTGCCCTCAAACATCATCGCCAACCCCGACATTCGCGACGCTGTCAAGGACTCCACCATCCTTGTCTTCAATTTGCCCCATCAGTTCATCGCAAACGTCTGCAAGCAAGTCAACGGACACATTCTTCCCTATGCTCGAGGAATCAGCTGTATCAAGGGTGTCAATGTCACTGATGACGGTATCAGCTTGTTCAGCGAGTGGATTGGTGATGGTCTAGGCATTTACTGTGGTGCCCTCAGTGGTGCTAACTTGGCTCGTGAAATTGCCGAAGAGAAGTGGTCAGAGACTACTATTGCCTACGACCCTCCTGCGCTCGACAACAGCAGAGCTCCTACACCACGAACCGGTAGCCCCAACCCTACAATTGGCGAGCTCCCTGATATGCAGCACAAGGACGTTCGAGGCCGAACTTCCAAGACCAAACTCACCGCTATGCCAGCTGATTATCCTCCTCTGGACCAAGATTGCTTCCGAACACTCTTCCACCGACCTTACTTCCACGTCCAGATCGTCTCCGACGTTGCGGGTGTATCTCTGAGCGGTGCTTTGAAGAACGTAGTTGCTCTCGCAGCTGGTTTCGTCGACGGTCGTGGTTGGGGTGATAACGCAAAGGCAGCCATCATGCGCGTTGGTCTCATGGAAATGGTCAAGTTCGGCAAGGAATTCTTCGGCGAGACCGTCCACACGGCTACCTTCACCGAATCCTCCGCCGGTGTCGCCGATCTGATCACATCCTGCTCCGGCGGTCGTAACTTCCGGTGTGCCAAGAAGGCCGTCGAGAAGGGAATCTCCGTACAAGAGGTCGAGAAGCAGGATCTCAACGGACAGAAGATCCAGGGTACAACCACCGCAGAGGAAGTGAACAGTTTCCTCAAGGCTCGCGGGTTGGAGTCGGAGTATCCGTTATTCACAGCGGTGAATGCCATTCTTAACGGAGAGGCCAAGGTGGACGACATCCCCCATCTTGTACAGGATTCTTAATTTTGAAAGATGAAATATTTAGCGAGTGTGTCGCTGATTGTATGTATGCACTGTGGCGTTTGTATGGCTTAGGTGGTTCTACATGGTTTACTCGGATCAGGAGGGAATAGGCAGTGATTTAGAGTCATGAGTGATTGGGGCTTGCCTTGCTGAGTGGGAGGACGGGTCATATACATGAAAATGAACATAGAAATGATATCTATTTATGAATACGGCTATCATTTGAGAATTCTTTATTGTTTTGTATGAGGATTCATGGTTTCGTTGCTTATGAGACACTGAGGATTCCTGGACTTGACAATGAGCATTGTGAGGCTGAGACATGCATTGTTGCTGAAGATTTTATCGTAACCATTACCTATTGCGGCTTGGCAGGTTCCTCGTGGGTTGTACAGATCAACAGCTTGTGTTTATCGCAACGTTTTTGTTAAGAAGGATCGTGGTTCTCGGAATTATACTCGACTATACAAGATACTCTCCAGGAGGATGAACCGCAAGAGATTGATAGAAGGCACTTGATCTCGCCGAATTCATGAGAATGGAGGAGGATTACGCGGTGGAAGCCGCAATTCGGCATGAGACTCCGCCTTCAGATGAGACAAGATAACATGGCAACGGGAAAGACCGAGCAACGAATGCCTCTTAAATCATCAAAAGTCTCGCTTTTCTTCTTCAACCGTTCATCTCTTCTACCATTCATTTCTTTGGACATTCATTTCCTTTCGGCATCCTTTAATTGACCCTAGCAAGCTTCTTCAAGCATCACCATTGTCCTTTCTTGGCTCTCTCTTTATAAGCTGGCTTTTGATTCACCAGCATGCCTCATTCCAACTAATACTCGCATTCTCATTTCACTATATATACGGAAGATACAAGTTCCAGGCCTCGATAGCACGTCAGCATCATGATGGCAGAAGCTGATTCAACCGTGCCACAGACATCGATGGACCCTGCTCAGAATTTCGGGCACTACATGAGCGGAGCAGATCAGAGCATAGAGAATGGCCACGGAGAAAAAAAACATAAGAAATTTAAATACCGCTTCCTATCGCCTTCAGAATGGGCCATCCTAGCTCGGGGAGTTGGCGGGATCAGGGATATAGAGCATAATAAACCTGTTCATCCGACTAATAGCTTCTGGCCCCCGCGAGGCATTCCTCAGGGCCTCTATCGCGACTGCATCTACCGTCGTACCGTTTCATCCTACTCATTTCACATCATCGGCCTCGTTCGCGCAATTCTATTCATCTTGCAGTTGATTATTGGTGCTAGCATCACAGCTCTCAGCGCGGGAGGCGCCAACGATACAGCTATCACTATTCTCGCTGCATCCAACACAGTCATCGCGGGGCTGCTGGCTCTGTTGCACAACAGCGGTGTTCCTGATCGATACAGATACGACAAGTCCGAGTTTCAAAAGGTCGAAGATCACATTAGAGAAGTTCTCGCCACGGGTATTGTACGTGCGGACCAGTCGGTCCAAGAGGCTCTTGCTAAGTGCTACGATCGTTTCGAACACGCCAGACGGACAGTTGAAGCCAATATGCCATCATCTTATGCCCCAAGTTCATCAAACCCGCCTTCACGACGCGGATCCCAAGGTCAACATACGCCAATGCCACCGATGCCGATGCCTATGCCGATACCAGTACGAGCACCGACGACAGTGGCATCAACACCGACACACGCGACGAGGGCAGCAACAGAACCTATCACACCGCCTAGGATGAGGCCACTACGTGCTGAAGTAGCCCAAGAAGAAAAGGGTCCAACCACCAGCAAGCCTAGCGAATGATGCTAGACTAGAGCTCGGCAAAGAATCTCCAACGGGATGCGGTCATTTCCTAGCTTGTCGCTTATCAGATAAATTACCTACCGAAATCGACTTATCTTGCGACTAGGGCTGTTGTTGTACCTGCATTAGTTTGATTATTGGCAAGAGATTAAATTACCACCCAACCTAGTTCTCGTTCCGTCATAGTCTCTCACCCATCAGGATTCAACATCAGCATCCTTCATGCATTGATTGGGACTTTGAATAGACGCTGCCAGAAATAGGAGTCAAAGGATCTTCAATTCTGACACTGGCTCCCATTGTTTCTCATTACTGCATTTGGACATATCGTGACCTGAGACCTCCACTGATCAACCATGAAACGAACCACGGACCTTGTCACAGTTTAATTGCTTGCCTTGGCCTTCCCCTCTTTAACCGTTATTGACGTGGTGCGACCAGGGATCATGGTCTGGGGCGCCTAGTTTCATGATGCTTTGAAGGATGGCCTCCCCCCACTGCGGCCATTTACCACTTACACTAGACAAGGGCATTGTGACAGTCTGTCACTCTACGCCATTTTACTCTAATTTACTTAAATCTCTCGCTGTGCCTCACGACTCGGGAGTCGAAGCCTCTTCGCTTCTTCTCTTTCACCGTAGTCAGTCCTTACCCGCCTCTCGCAGCGTGATCATGCCTTTGTTATAGCCAAGCAACACACTCATTTATCCAGGCCATACCCACCCAAGTCACTCTTTTTTACTGGATTGGATCGTCTATTCATCATGGTTATGATTTCTAGCCCGCCTACTCTTCCCCGCAGGGTTGTTCAACTGCTTGTTCTCGTTGTCGTTGTTATTCTCTTCTTTCAGACAAGATGGCTGCACTGGCCTCGAACAGAGGCAGACACTGAAATCGCCATCAAAGGACCAGTTCCGGAAGAACAGTACCTCGAGCGGCTAAGGCAGAAAATTGGACTTTCGGACCAAACTTCATGGACTGCATGGAAAGTCCGTGTCTCGGAGCAGGACTCTGAGTATACTTCAGTCACGAAAATCGATACAGACTTTCATTCAAATCAACCACGACTTATCGATACCAAGACTCCCGAGAGGAGAAACTTGGTTGCACGACAAGAACTTAACCTCCCGATTGTAAGAGGACCGAGGCCAGGGCAGATCGACGCTTCGGACTTTGTGTTTGCGATCTCGACGAGTTTTGATCGTGTTGTCAGGGACGATTACGCTGTTGCGAAGGATTGGGCACGGTGGATGACTGGTGGGAATCAGCATGGCAACGGAGCGAGTTTTCTACTTGTTCTGGATCAGGGCCATTATCAACAGGCGAAGAAGCTGACCGAGGTGTTGGTATCATTGGGCATCGATGCTCATGTTACTATCTCTGAAGGTCAGATCTCGGCCGCGAAGAGATACTTCAACATGATGGAATCGGCCAAGAAGTATAGTGCTACACTCGCACAGAAAGGACAGATGAAGAAGTGGTACGGCATCTTGGACGAGGAGATCTTTCTACCCAATCTTTCATATCTCCAGGAACGACTATTCGCGTACAACTCTGAGAAGGAACTGTACATTGGATTACCAAGCGAGAGAGGAGACTGGGCTATCGGCGAAGGATTCATGACGACCTATGGAGGTGGAGCCATCTTTCTTACACGGCCTGCTATTTCCAAGGTTACACATCTGCCATGCTTCGATGGTGTTGAAGACAGTCCTACGAGCAAGAAACGTTGGGACGGTGTTCTTCAGGATTGTTTGGCGAAGCATACCAAGATGAAGATGCACATCATCCCGAGCTTCTACTCACCCAAGGATAACGACGATTACTCTTCCCATCTGGATAGTTACGAGACGGGCGTTCAACCCCTGGCCTTACACGACTATGGAAAGCGTCATCACCTCACCCCAAGCCAAGCTCATCTCGTCACTGACGTCTGCGGCGAAGCATGCTTCCTCCAACGCTACCGCTTCCGCGACAACTGGGTCCTTGTAAACGGATACACCATAACCGAATACCCGGATGGAATCCACCTCTCGGACATGCCTTTGTCCACCGCCGGAAAGGCTAGTACTTCCCGCCGTTCCGTGATTGGTCCCGTGAAGCTCAAGGAGCGAGACACAGACCGAAAGATGCTGTTCTGGACAGGACGACGCAATGTGTGGAAACTGATGGACTCTGTCACTACCACTGAGGGTGATGTGTGGCAGGCTTACGTGAAAAGAGGTGTTATCGATGAGCCGGCTTTGAAGAAGAGATGGGGTGAGGAAGTGGGTGATATCAAGGATAGTGTTATTGTGCTGGTCTGGGAATCAGCGAAATGATTATGATGGTTTCAAGGATTCTTATGTATGTATGTGATGGTTACGGATTGTCCTTTGGATGAGATTTTTGTTTAGCACTTATGAAGATTGATATGTTATTTCATACAAGTATATTGTTTTTGCACTAAAGAAGTTATTACTTGGTGATTTTCTAATAGGACAGTCACAAGTTATGTTTTAAAGTGATCAG
This sequence comes from Fusarium sterilihyphosum, assembly GCA_013186845.1. Classification (NCBI taxonomy): domain Eukaryota; kingdom Fungi; phylum Ascomycota; class Sordariomycetes; order Hypocreales; family Nectriaceae; genus Fusarium; species Fusarium sterilihyphosum. The sequence continues at coordinate 73 of JAAOAU010000308.1, read as the reverse complement.
TGGTGGTATTATCTATACTGTCGATACAGTAAGATATTAAAACTTGCGCCATGTTATAACCAGTAATAAATAT
>JAAOAU010000307.1:0-58000 GCA_013186845.1 Fusarium sterilihyphosum | reverse complement strand
CTATTGTACAAATCAAATCCAAACGCCAGCCAGATACCAGATTTACCAATTGACTCATAAAATCCATCAATATCCCAAGTTCGCCCTTCTCGTAGGAGGAGGAGGCGGGGGCTTCTTGGCCCGGTTGGGAGGGGGAGGCGGTGGCTTCTTTCCAAGAGCCAGGCCGCTTGTGCTTCGGCTTAGACTTCCATAGCTAGTTGCAGGGCTGGCAGCGCGATGTTCCCAGTCTGGGCTGCCGCTTCTGCTTGTTGAAACATCGTCAGAGAATACATCGTCATGGCGTCCGTATGAACCGCTGTCAGTAGCAACGCGAGCAAGAGGAGCACCTGGAACTCTGAGATTGGCCAGTGGTGTAGCTGTAGATGAGGAGCGGCCTTCAAATGTTGAGGCGCGCCCAATCGGGGGTCGTGGAGGTTGGGGAGGGGGAGGCGCAAGACGGCTTCCAGGGGAACGGTTGGGAATGCGAGCCGATTCTTGTCCGACCTCTGGCTCCTCGTAGACCGCCTGATGGCGAGGCTCTTGCCAAGAACGAGCGGTGTTTGATCGGCTTCGACCGATCTTGGGAGCACTGGTAGGCGAAGACGAAGCTCCAGCCCAGTTCTGACGAACACGACGCAACTCTTCGGCGCAGCGCTCATGGTAGTCGAGCTCAGCGTCGAGAAATTGGGTCAGGGATGTAATGTTGTCCACCTCGGATTCCTTGATGTCCTGCATACGTCGAAGGACATCCTCGCTGGTCTCTTCGAATTTGGCCTTGTTCATGCGAACTTCTTCTTCGATGCGGAAATCGTCACGGCGGGCCTTTTGCAGCTTGTTGGTGCTGGCGTCGTAGGCGAGACGGCGGTTCTCGAGCTTCTTGCGGGCGTTCTACTGTTGTTAGCGGGCGTATCATAAAGCAATCGATTGACATACCTGGTACTCTCGCATCATTGCCAGACTCCTCTCGAGATTGTCCAGCCAAGTGGCATTGGCGTAGTCCACGTAGGAATCTTGGATGCCACCAATGCGCTCGTTGGCGCGACCCAAGGACAACAAGCAGTTTCCGAACTCGGATTCTTGCTCAAAGTCCTCGCCGTGAGTGGCCATTGTACGGCCAAGAGCCGCCATGGGAGTGCCGCGCTCCTTGTTATCCAAAAGCTCATTGCGTTGGGATAACCATTTAACGTAGCCGCTCATAGACCGTTGCATGCGCTCCATGCCTGGGGTCGTTAGCCGGCGAAAAGTTAATGATCTACGGGGAACAAACCGTCTTGTCGGAGGGCCATTTCAGTCTCGAGATTCTTGAACTCGTCAGAATGAGCCGTTCGGGCTTCACCACCCATCTTCTCACCGGCCCATTGGAAGGCTCGGTCGATCTTCTTTGTGAAATTCATATTGACTCGTTCGGTATCGTGATGTCGGATCCAGTCCGATAGTTACTCGCGGGGTCGTCTGGCGCCGTCGCTACTATGCTTTTAAAAGTATAACGAGGGACAGAGGCAGGTTGTAGAAGTAAAAGAAAGATTTCTTGAGAGCGAGAGACGGGGTAATGAATGATTACAGAGGACGAACAAGGGGTAGAAGAGGGATGGGATGCTGGGGTGGCGAACAGTTGGGGCGTATGATGGAAAAGGACACGACCTTGAAGGTCTTGACTGAATCCAAACCAAACCAATCCTTGACTGGTGATGCGACCTCAAGCCCTTGGGAGTGAGCCGTCTTCAGGGGTGCTTGTAGTGGTGTGGAGGTGAGGTTGGGGAGCCCAGCCCCGAGCTTTAAGGGAAAGCCCCCTGAAAGTTCTCAAGCTACAGTGCGTTGCAGTAGTTTAGCTTATCTTATCGCCCTGCAGAGGGCAGTGAACTCAACTCAGTGGGGACCGAAAAAAGTCTCAGGAATTGCATTCATTTTTATGAAACAGCGCCCGAGCAAACAAAGCGAATTATTGAAACAGCAATTACAGGTGACGTTTACTATTGAGTCTGTGGAATCCTGATCACGTCTGACAAGGAGAGACGTGGTGCCATGGGCAGGCGATGGGAAAGCCAAGAATGGCATGAGAAATGAAATGCTGAGGCGAAATCGACCCCAAGATTTGGTCGAGGCAATTTTAGATTATAACCTAACCTACGGGCACTTGACTGGACTGGCTGGGCTGGGCGCTTCGGCCATGGCGCGGCTAGAAAATTGATCTGTGGACCATACGATCTGGAGCATCGTGTAGAGATGACACGGTGACTGTATCGCGCTGACGTATTGTACAGTCAGAGTTTCTGAAAATAGGACGGACAACCGCTATAAGACGACATACAGTACAGTACGTGAGCGAACCTGAGCGAAATGGATCCAATCCTGATACGAGTACGGATCAAATCTGTAACCACGTACTGGTGTCTTGGTGGCCCGTGTCTCCTATGGCCCCTGAGACAACGGTGCCATTAGCCTGCGGTACCGCTACACTAACTACGGGAACTGTCTCCGGCTGGGAAAGCCAAGTTGGTGATCCCCACCACGAGATAGCGAAATGGAACCTACGCCGTTTGTTCCTTTATCTGGAGGTTAACGACAAGGATAGATGATAAGTTATCGAATGCTACGAAGCATGTATATAGACCGCTATAATTCATTGATCATCCGTCAAATCAACAAGATGCCGTGCATCATGCTGTCCCAAGTTGACCGCGACTTGCTTGAACTAAGGGAGAGACGAAAACTCTGAAAGCTTCTTTAAGCATACCATTCTCCATAAACTAACCTTACTAAAAAGGTTCGTCGTCGGGACAGTCGACACCACCATTTTTGACTCTTTCTCCTTCTCCTTCTCTCTCTGTCCGTCAATACCACCCACTGCTGATCTTAACAGCAGTGTCGGCCCGTCCAACCCATCACCATCCTCACACCTTTTCCCTTCTCACGTTACCCTCGCGTGTCCAGTTGAACCCCGCTTCAAAAGTACAGTAAGAGCCGCAAGGCAGGTAAGTGATCGACCAGGTTCGACTCTATCGTTATCTTCGTTCTAGAAGAACCCCAACCTCCAGCCTCGTTGGGAATAGTTAGAAATGTGTGTCGCCTAAAAAGGGTCTCGCCCCCCTCATTCTTTACCCGCTCCACTATATACGGGGGGCAGACATCCAGACCATTCCCACCAACGAGCTTGCGTAATGCTTCACGGGAGGAGGGGGGAAAAAAGCACGCAAGACATTGGTTTTTCAATCCGGATACTGTGTGGTCTGTTACATTGAAGGGTACGACGACGATAGAGAAGCTTTTCCACTTGCCGATCTCTCGTCTGACACCAAGAAAAAGCTTGGCCTTGGGGATTCATGCGCTAATATGCCCATGGACTCTTCTGGCTCAGACTTCCCCGGAATTCTGAGCGTGGCCCGATTTGGCGCGCGCCAGTATTGGATGATCCATATTTTCCATGAGGCAGTGCTATTTTTTTCCTGTGATTTTCATTCATTGCGATCCGCGCTGGTGAAACGTACATGTGCGCCATTTGAGACAATTGCGTGGCACGAGTGATGTGATCTGTAGGGTATGGACGTATCGATTTCAAGGGTTGAGCAAGGGTGATACCATGATTGACGCCTGTCAGCATCCCTTGTCTCATCTGGAAGGTCCCTTATCCAGTTGACGATCTGTAACTCGGTAGTTCGGTAAGAATGGCTACTGAAGGGTCTGTCTGTCAACATCAAGTACTCGCCAGGTACATCATGGCATTCTCATCCCACCAGCCACTCCTCAAGATATACACTTTCCGCAATATCCGCACTCTTGATCACACGCAGCATAATCACTGTCACTGTCACTATCCAATTGCGTCGCCATCAACTCTTCCTCGCGCTCCGAGTCCTCCGGATCCTTGTTCTCACTCCCCAACCAAGCCTCCCATTGCTTCCTGACAGGTTCAGACAAGACGTCACCTGCATCCGACAGCTGTTTGCGAATCTCGAGTGAACCGCCGTTGGACCATACGATCTCCAACTTACCGTCCTTTGACGCGTGGGCCTTGTCAATAATGAGGCCCAGGAGTGCCGCGAGACGCTTGAGCGATGGCTGGTTGAGATCCTGCCACTCGGTGATGTCGGCTTTGACATTCTTGATCTCAATGTTGGAGTCTCTGAAGAGACCTCTTTCGTGGTAGGCGAGGAGGAATTGCGTGACTTGAGCGATCCACAAGCGTGGAAGTTGTTCGCCGAGATGATCTTTTTCGCGAGCCATGATTGATCGTGTCTTCAAGTCGAAGACACTACTCTGAGGGACACTTTCACCTCCATCTGACACTTTGAGCTTGCCAGTACCGTTTGACAGCGATTCAGTGATGCCGAGACTTTCTAAATCGTCAAAAGCGTGTCCCTTAGCGGTCTTGGCGACAGGACTGGACGAAATGTACCCATCGCCTTCGAAGCGGACCATGAGATCAAGACCGCCGAATTGATATGAAAGGATTCGCTGATGGGAGGTCGAGCGCTTGACCGAAGAGTCCCACGTAGTGTACGCCTCCGGGAATGTATGCCCAAATCCACGTACACCTTCAATTTTCTCGCGAGGCGAATTTTCTCTGCGAATGAGATGGACAGTCTCGCCAACCTTCTCAACGAGGATGCGAAACGAACGATCCAAATCAACACCGCGAGCAAAGCGCAGGAGGTTCCCGATCGTACTCCCGCATGCAACGATGTTGACCGGGATGGGGCTGGGATTCATCTTCATTACAGAGACAATTGCAGGCTCAAGAGGATGTTTGGGATAAGCTGCCGCGTTGACATCGCGATAGTACTCGCCAGCGTCACCAGGCAGCTTGCTCGGGCCCTTGGGAGGCGTCCATCTTGGAGGTTGACCTGTACATGTTAGACATGCTGTTTTTCTGGAGTGGCTCACGTACCTGGGATGATGATCTCGGGAGAAGATGAGCTGATCCAGTTGTAGGATGCGACTACTTTGACGTTCTCAATTCCCACGTGGTCGACATCGCTTTTGAGGCTGTCTTGAGTGATGCGCTCAATTACATCTCCGAGTGGAGGTGCTGGTGATGAAGTCACAGGCGCGGGTGATCGCCATGCACGCGAACTTGCTTGACGGCGTCCGTACATCATGAAGTGAGTCTTATGAATGAGATATGGATGATTGTGATATGCTATGATTGATGTAGTAAGGTCCGGGTGATTGAGGCTGATGAGAACGAGCAAGATGGGATAGACAACTCAATATATCCTCAGATGCCATTCACTTCCTCTGTGTAACACCAGGAGGCCTACCAGACAATCAATGGGAATATTTCACAGTGTCTGCCTAATTTCTGCATTAATTACACTTTGCCCATCCGTTGTTGGTCGTGACAATGTTGGCCCATTTCCCGACCGCTACTGGGCTGTGTAGAGTAGGCATTCTTCATTCACGTCTCTCAGCCAGGGTATCGAAAACAAGATATTAACCTTGAAAAAAGTGCATCAAGTTTGTCTCATATCGTGAATATGTGTAGGTATCTTCTCATTTATTGGAGCCTTGCTTCACAGCACCTGAGTTAACTTGGTCGACGTCTCGGCCGTGAGCTGTGGGAGGCCGACCAAAACAACTCAGAGCCTGATTGACAGCGAATTAAATGTCGTTTTCATTGTCGCATCACACGGGAGGTTTTGTCGGCCCCATGCATTCTGTTGGCCACCGTGGCGATGCTGGTTGGGTGAGGTCAAGGCAGACAGACAGACAGCTTCATTCACAATACAAATGAAGCTGCATTCACTCGCCCTCTTGTTCAGTGATATCACATTATTCCAATACTATAGTTTTAATCCCATCAACAACTTCATCTCGTCTTCATCTTGCCTTATTGTCATCGCTATCGCTGCCATGGTTCTGGTACAAGACGCATCAGGCTCTCGAGCCGCAAAGCTCATCAAGACATTCTGGGCCGTCATCAAAGGCGAACAGCAAATCATCAGTGCACACTCCGCAAAGTTGTTTGTACAAGCTTGTGAGATCTACACCACCAAGAACTCACCTGTTAAATTTGTCGAGGTTTTGCTCTCAAACCCTGCCGGTATCGCGGCGCTTGAGAGAGTAGTCCGCGTCGACCTGACTTTTAGCTTCATCAACACCACTGCCTTGCCGTTCCTCCTAATGCTATCGAATGAGGGTGTCGCTGCTCTCAGCAATGGCGGATTTCTTCGCCAGATGCTGACGGCGATTCTGGAGCCATTTACCTTTTGGACTGCTGCAGTCGGTGCTTACCATAATGACAAACTCGACAATGTCGGGCTTGAAGCATTTGCCTGGCTGTGTCTACAAATTGTCTCGGATCAAACCAGCTTCGACTACCACAAGGCAGCAGTCAAAGAATTGATGGAAAGCAAGTCTCTTCTCAGATCGGACTCGCCCGAAGTGAGGAAGCTTGCGTACCGTATTGACAAGATCATCAAGATCTTTGCGCAGCCCGAAATTGCATCCAACGGAGTCACTCCTGGAGGACGTCACGACAACGATCATGCCAACTTCCGTGATATCTCAATCTATCCGACCTCTGACGAGCTTCTCTCAGCCGACCCTCCGTATCTCCAGCGGCTGGGGGAGGTGTTTGACACGCCAATGGAGACCCGAAGCCAGAACTACCGCGATTGGCTCTTCCGTCTCCTTCGCGAGGACATGCTCTCCGAGCTTCGGGAAGATCTCCAAGTCGCCATGAGTCAGAAGAAGAGCAAACGTCGTCCTGTTGCTTTGGGGCAGTTGAGATTGGTTGGGATCAATACCGACCATGACATCGACACCAAGCACATCCCGCCATATGCTGTCTACGTCGCGTGCCAGCAGGGCATTACTTTTCCGCATAAACTACCAAAAGGCGGGAAGAAGGCGTTCCTAGACGAGTCAAAGAACTTTATGAAACATGACTCTTTTGGTGCGCTCTGCTGCAACGGCGCCATCATCGCATTCGGGTCGATTGTCAGAGACGTCGCCAATCTTCTCAAGACACCACCCATCGTCGGCATCAAGTTTAGCGACGCCTCAGGTCTCAAGAAGGCGATAGAAGCCCTTCAGGGTCCTTTCAAGGACAATGTCAAGTTCTTCGTCGTAGACACTGCTACTTTTGCCTATGAGCCGATTCTGCAGCGATTGAAGACCATCGCCGAGTTTCCGTTGGAAGCTCAATTAATCGACACGGAACAGCCTGCTCAGGATGGACCAAGATCAACATCACTGGATGCCTTGCCGCACCAACTCCGCGCTGCCTTGGACTCGGGGCGCAAAGTCAAGATGCCTCCAGGTCTGAAGCTGAAGAAAGACATCTATTTGCAGGGCGCTCAGCTGCGATCGTTCGTTCATGGCATCAGTAGCAATCTGGCTCTCATTCAAGGCCCACCTGGTACGGGAAAGTCGTTCTTGGGCGCACTCATTCTTTTGACCATCCTACGATTGAGTAAGTCGCGTATTCTTGTTTTGAGCTATACGAACCATGCCCTTGACCAGTTTTTGGAGGATCTGATGGACATCGGTATCAGCTCAGATCAAATGGTTCGCCTCGGTTCCAAATGTACTGAAACCACCAAGCCAACACTTCTGAGAGAATACGACGGCCAAAAGAGGTACTGGTTGAAGATGGAAGAGAAGAACATCCTCAATTCCCTTCGCGTCGATGAAACCAGTCTCAGCTTGGAGCTTCAAGAATGCAGCAAAAAGCTCGCTGCACGAGAGGCTCACCCGACCGATATCCTGGAATACCTGGAGCTTTCCGAAAATTTCAGCATCGCATGGGAAGCTTTTCAGGTGCCAGAAGACGACGGATTCAAGACGGTTGGTTCGGATGGCAAAGAAATGGAACCGGCGGGTGTTTACCAGTTTTGGCTGAACGGCGGTGATGTCAATCATCTCGGACACATCAGCGCATCTCTCGACCTGAGAGCCCGTACCGTCTGGAATGCGCCGCTGGCTGTTAGAAGGCAATGCCATTACGAGTGGTCTCAAATGGTTCGTGAGGAACAGAGTGCCCGGTTCGTTGAACTGAGCAAGCGTTTCAGTGACGTGAGGACTGAGATCAAGAGTATCCTTGACGAGCGTGGACGAAGAGTTCTCCAGGATAAACAGATCATTGCGTGCACAACAACCGCTGCAGCGATGTACCAGTCAATCATTGAAACCGCCAATCCCGACGTCATTCTGGTTGAAGAAGCGGGTGAGATCCTCGAAGCACACATCATTACGGCTATGAGTGCCTCAGTAAAGCAACTCATTCTCATCGGAGACCACAAGCAGCTCAGGCCAAAGGTCGGCAACTACTTATTGACAAAGGAGAAGGGCGAAGGCTACGATCTGAACGTGTCGCTTTTTGAAAGACTTGTTATTCAGGGTCACCATTTCACAGCCCTTGAAGAGCAGCATCGCAGCCATCCAGACATCTCACAATACCCTCGCATGCTAGCTTATCCCGAACTAAAAGACATACCATCGACTTCAGACCGTCAGCAGATCCGAGGATTAAAGAGTCGCGTCACATTTGTGCACCATGAACAACCGGAGGATACCATGGACGATGTCGCTGAGCGCCGGGACCCTACGGCCAAAGCCAGCAAGAAGAACCTCCACGAGGCCATGATGGTTCTCCGAATGGTTCGGTACTTATCGCAGAACGGATACAAGACCGAGAACATGGTTGTTCTCACGCCATATCTAGGACAATTGTTCCTTTTGAAGGAGACTCTTCGGAAGGAGATGGATCCTTGGCTGAATGATGTTGACAACCATGACCTGGTGCGCGCAGGACTGGTCACGCAGGCGGCAGCCAAAGTGAATAAGAAACCGCTACGTCTGTCAACGATTGGTAAGTCAACTGACCACCCGTAACTGCAATACTGACAACACAGACAACTACCAGGGAGAAGAATGCGACATCGTCATCGTCTCACTAACACGCAGCAACGCATCGGGAGACATCGGCTTCTTGTACGCTCGCGAACGACTCGTCGTCCTTCTATCGCGAGCCCGAAACGGCATGATTCTCTTTGGCAACATGGAGACCTTTATGAAGAGCAAGAAGGGCGGTAAAATGTGGACGCAGTATTTTGATGCGCTGAAGATAAATAACTCTATATTCGATGGAGTGCCTATCCACTGCGAGCGCCACCCTGAGACGTCCATGCTACTGAAGTTGCCGGTAGACTTTGATAAGAAGTGTCCTGATGGAGGATGCGCCGAGCCCTGGTAAGTACAAACTCGCACTTTTCCCTTTATTTCCTTCCTTCGGTCTTGGGCTTTTGTTATAAAATCTCTAACCTCTCTAGTGATGCCCCATTGAGCTGTGGCAAACACAAATGCCAGCGACGTTGCCATCGGGTCCAACACCACTCCTTGATTGAATGTCATGCCAAAGTCGAGAGAGTCTGTGACAAAGGCCATAAGACCAAGGTCCCATGTGGAGACAAGTCAAAGAGTTGCACGACTTGCACGAAAGAGTACGAAGACAACCAGCGACGTATCAAACGCGACCTCGAACTCGAACGAACACGTCAAGAGCTTCAGGACAAGTATCGCTTGGAGTTACAAGAGATTGAGGATGAGATCGATCATCGCCGTCGAACTATGAAGTACGAGTCTGAGGAGAAGAAGCAAGCGGATGAGCTCAAGCAGAAGAAGGAAGAACTTGAGTCTCTTCGACAAGCTGAAAGTAACAAGAAGAAGATGAAGGCGACCCAGAAAACCAGCCCGCCGCCTCAGACTGCTCCGCGGTTCGATCCTATCTCCAGTGCAGCCAAGGAGTGGAAGAACATGAAAGAGGTTGAAGGTGCACGCAACGCTGCTTTAGATAAGCTGATGGGAATGATCGGTCTGGAGTCTGTAAAAGACCAGATACTGTCGATCAAGTCCACCGTCGATACCAAGATTCGTCAAGGGTTCTCACTCGGAGATGAGAGATGGAGCTGCTCGCTACTTGGCAATCCAGGAACAGGTGAGTACATCAGGGATGCAAGAAGCACAATGAATGACTTGGAATAACATCTCTACAGGCAAGACAACAGTGGCCAGAATTTACGCCGAGTTCCTCACAACTGTTGGTGCGATTGCTGGAAGCTGCTTCAAAGAAGTCACTGGATCCAAACTCGCCAATATTGGTGTCACTGGCTGTGAGAAGCTTGTCGAGAATGTCAACAACAATGGTGGCGGCTGCATCTTCATCGACGAAGCATACCAGTTGTCATCTGGCAATAGTCCCGGCGGCAAGGCTGTCCTGGATTATCTGATGGCAGAGATCGAGAACCTTAGAGGAAAGGTCGTGTTTGTCTTGGCAGGATACAGCAAGGAGATGGAGTCCTTCTTCTCCCATAACCCCGGCATTCCCAGTCGATTCCCCATTGAGATGAAGTTCGAGGACTACACCGACAAAGAACTCCTCCAGATTCTTCAACTGCAGATCCATCGAAAGTTCAATGGAACAATGTCTGTCGAGCAAGGAGTCGATGGACTGTTCTGCAGGATTGCTGTGCGTCGAGTTGGCCATGGCCGTGGAAAGAATGGTTTCGGCAATGCTCGCGCCATAGAAAACTGCCTTCAGAAGATTAGCCAACGACAAGCAGCACGCCTCAGAAGGGAACGTCGAGCCAGCAAGAAGCCAAATGATTTGCTCCTCACCCAAGAAGACATAATCGGCCCAGAGCCTTCCGAGGCTTTGCTGAGCAGCAAGGCTTATCGAGAGCTCAAGTCCCTGATCGGATTGCAGGAAGTCAAGGATGCACTTGGTGTGCTCATGGATACCTTGAGAACGAACTACGAGCGCGAGCTTGCAGAGCAGCCCCTAGTAGAGTTTTCGCTGAACAAGGTATTCTTGGGATCGCCAGGAACTGGAAAGACTACTGTCGCAAAGCTTTACGGGGCGATCCTCAAAGATCTGGGACTTCTTTCGAATGGGGAGGTGGTCACCAAGAACCCAGCTGACTTCGTTGGGGCTGCTCTTGGACAGTCAGAAGCTCAGACCAAGGGTATCCTCGCCGCCACCGTAGGCAAGGTTCTTTTGATCGACGAAGCATACGGCCTCTATGGAGGAGGAGGCGTAAATGGCTCTGTCGTCGATCCCTACAAAGCGTCTGTTATCGACACCATCGTTGCAGAGGTCCAAAGTGTCCCAGGCGAAGATCGATGCGTGCTCCTGCTTGGCTACAAGGAGCAGATGGAGGAGATGTTCCAGAACGTCAATCCAGGCCTCAGTCGACGCTTTCCCATCTCATCTGCATTTGTATTTGAAGACTTTGATGATGTTGCTTTGGCAAAGATTCTGGACCTCAAACTGGGCAAGTCGGGCTTCAAGGCAACAACCAAGGCCAAGGTTGTCGCACTAGACGTCCTGCGCCGTGCACGAAACCGCCCAACCTTTGGAAACGCTGGCGAGATTGAAAATTTACTTGGAAGAGCTATGGCCAGCCATCAAAAGCGTGTGTCTTCTGGTCATGTCAAGCGACATGGGACCTTGGAGCCCATTGACTTTGACGAAGACTTCGATCGCGCTGAAAAGGGCGATACCGACGTCAAGAAATTGTTTGAGGGCGATGTCGGGCGTGACCGTCTGATATCGATCCTTCAAGGTTACCAGACCCGCGTGCGTCAGGCCAAGCAACTGGAGATTGACCCAGAGATCCCATTCAACTTCCTATTCCGCGGCCCACCTGGAACAGGAAAGACTACAGCTGCTCGCAAGATGGGCCAGGTATACTATGACCTGGGCTTTTTGGCTAGTACTGAAGTCATTGAGGTTTCTGCTACTGAGCTCATTGGTCAGTATGTTGGCCACACTGGACCAAAGGTGCAACAGCTCCTGGACAAAGCCTTAGGGCGAGTTCTCTTTATTGATGAAGCGTATCGACTGGCTTCTGAGGGTTCATTTGCCAGAGAGGCAGTCGATGAGCTTGTGGATTGCGTCACGAAGCCAAAGTATCATGGCAAACTTATCATTATTCTTGCTGGCTACGTACAGGACATCAACACTCTGCTGGGCATCAACCCAGGCATGTCTAGTCGGTTCCCAGAAAGCATTGACTTTGACCCTCTCACTCCTGCTAGCTGCATTCAGCTGATGACCAGCCAATTGCAAGCCAGCAAAGCCAAGCTCAAGGGAAAGATACTAGTTGATCTGTCATGCTTGGAGCGTCCTGAGAGGGAATTCTTGGCGGAACTGACCAACAAGTTCAAGGAACTGTCGGAGCAGGACAGCTGGGCAAATGCGAGAGATGTCAAAGAACTTGCCAAGAAGATGTTTCACAAATTTGATTTAGCTTCCAAGAGCCTGACACTTTCTGAAGAGCTCATCCGTAGTACTATGGATGACATGATGGCGGAGCGTCGAGGCCGAATGACTGACAAGAAGCCTACTACTGCGAGTGAGATCGCCAAAACACTCACCGATACACCCACATTCACACCACCTACAATGACAACCAACTTCACCACAGTCGCTGAAGAAAAGGAGGAGGAAGAGCCAGAAGAAGAACTCCCAGCCATCACCGTTCCCCATGGCATCCGAGACGCCGGGGTAAGCGATGAAGTCTGGGAACAGCTCCAAAAGGACAAAGAGCAAGAAGCCAAAGACGAAGAAGAATTTCGTCGTCTCAAAAAGGCGCAGCAGAATGCCAGCGATGCTGAGAGGGAAAAGCTTGTTCGTCGGATTCTGGCTGAGGAGGAGAAACGGAAGAGAAAGGCAAAGTTGATGAGTATGGGTGTTTGTCCGGCTGGATTTCAGTGGGTTAAGCAGAGTGGTGGGTTTAGATGTGCTGGGGGGTCGCATTGGATGTCTGATGCGGATATTGATAAGTTCTAAATGTAGCTTGATAGTGATACTATTTCAATGTATTAAGCCAGTCAATCTAATGCCATTAACTGATTAAAAAGAGCCCCCCCGAGGAGGTGTTGGATAAAAATTCATGCTGTTATGTCCAGGATGCATCAACAGTGGTATATCGTGGAGCGATTTAATTGGCGGGGCAGCTTGAAAACTCTAATATGTGGCTGTGGAAGAGTGGAGACCCATGAGAACATCCAGTCATAATACGAAACGTTGCCATGTACATATTATAAGAAGAGGGACAGAGCACGTAAGTAGAAAGCAGCATATTTCCCTTTTTCAACCTACCTACCACTCGTTATGAACTCTCGTGTGTGAATAGGACTGTATTAGCTACCTGCGCCAACCAGGGTGCCTGTTCCCCTCGCTTCTGACCGTTACACATTTCCGTTTATACACACATTTATGCCGTTAAACCCGTAGGCGGGGAAAAAACGGTCATGAACTCCTCACTCCAGCGCCGACACCCACGTGACCAGTTTGGGATCGCCATCTTCTGTGCCCTCGTTATTGAGGCTAACGCTATCTGTGCACTTTTTGACACAAGTGTTGACGACGATGACCAACTGTGCGATAACGACCCGAGCGACCAGAATGCCTACTCTCTTGGCACCATCGACAAACATCATGTTGTAGTTGTACATATGCCCGAGGCAGGCAAAGTCAGTGCCGCCCAAGTGGCTACAAACTGCCAAAAAAGCTTCCCTTCAATTCGCCTTGCCATTGTCATGGGGATTTGTGGTGCTGTTCCATTTGTCGAACATAAACAGATGGTCAAGACTGAAATTCTTCTGGGCGACGTTATCATAAGCAGCTCAGTGGTTCAGTATGACATTGGCAAGCAATATTCTGATCAGTTTGCTCCCAAGGACACTGTTGAAGACGTGCTAGGAAGGCCTGCCCTTGGAATTCGAAACCTCTTAAGCAAGCTACAAACACATAATGAAGGCCAAAAACTAAACGCATACACCCGAAACTTTTTGAAAGACATCCAACGCATGCCGGAGTTAGGAGCGAACCACCCAGGGATCTCCAAGGACTACCTATTCGAGCATGACTATGAGCATGTTGATGTTCACAAGTCGTGTACCGATGCTGGCTGCAACGGTCCCCAGGTAATACGTAACCGTCATCAAGCAGATCATCCTTGGCCCGTTGTACACTTTGGCCGCGTTGCTTCAGGAGATAAAGTGTTGAAGTCAGCCAAGCATCGCGATAAACTCGCCCACGAACACGAAGTCATTGGATTCGAGATGGAAGGCGCCGGAGTATGGGATATTTTCCCGTGTCTCGTCATCAAGGGGGTTTCAGATTATGCAGACAGCCATAAGAACGACTATTGGCACACATATGCAGCAGCGACATCAGCAGCATGCACGAAGGCAATTCTAAAGTTCTGGTCTCCTTCTGGAACGTCAAGAACATACTCTGAAACAGAGGCTCTCCGATCGCACCCTTTACCACCCTGTACGTAACAGCTGTACTTCATCACATCCATTTATCTGGTAGTTCTTAGCTGACTTTAAATTTTATCAGTAACGGAGGACATGCAACAACACACAAGAAAAAATGCCCTTCTTGCAAAACTCAACGATGTCTCAAACTTTCGCGATGGCAAAAACCAGAACCCTGAAAGCGTCAAAGGCACTTGTGAGTGGTTCAAAGGTCACGAACGCTTCAAGCGGTGGAATGAGTGCACGGCAACCTCATTTCTTTGGGTGACGGCTGATCCGGGATGCGGTAAATCTGTCTTGGCCCGGCATTTGATCGATGTCGTGCTGCGACCGCCTGAATCAAAGGATAGAACATTATGCTATTTTTTCTTCAAAGAAGGTTTTAATACTCAGAGGAGCTCTGCAAGCGCTCTCTGTAGCCTTCTATGCCAACTCTTCGACCAAAATAGGTTTCTTATGTCGGATGAAATTCTCGATCGATTCGATTCTGGGGGGAACACTCTCCTTACTACATTTGGTAGCCTATGGGATATCCTTCTGAATGTCCTGAGAGGCAAAATCCTCAAGCCTCATGAGGTCGTCTGCGTAATCGACGCGCTCGATGAATGCGAAGAAAGAGGACGTTCTGAACTTGTCAGAAACTTGTGCTCTTTCTATCAAACCCCGACTACATCTTATTCTCTGAAATTTCTCGTCACCAGCCGCCCATACCTCCAACTTTACCGGGGTTTCAACACCATGGAGTTCAAACTGTTGTCAGATCAATCTCCTTGTATTCACCTAAAGGGAGAGAGTCAAAATGAGGCAGACTTGATCTCTAAAGAAATCAATATCGTCATCAACACTCGCGTTAGTGATGTGGCTGCTCGGCATAGGCTCAACGAAGAAGAAAAGGATTTGCTACAGAAAGAACTTTTTCGTGTCCAGAATCGTACATATTTATGGATTTATCTGATCTTCAACGAGATCAAAAAGTGGAACAACATCACAGAGACCAACATACGTGAGACCATTCGTACAATCCCGAAGACAATCGACGATGCTTATGAACATATTCTGGAAAAAACCCCCGACAGAGAAAAAGGAATGCGATTGCTTCAGATCGTTGTATCAGCCGCAAGGCCATTAACCCTGAAAGAGATCAGACTAGCTCTCAACATAAAGGATTCTCATGAATCTTACCATGACATCCATGTGGAACGAATAGATCTGTTCGACGAAACTGTCAGACACCTTTCTGGGCTCCTCATCACAATACTCGACTCAAAACTCTATTTACTCCACCAAACGGCAAAAGAATTTCTACTTCGAAACGATTTGGGTTCTTCCAGCCCGCCTGGGAATGTTGAGCGGCTACTATGGAAAGGCTCGATGTGGCCAGGCCATTCCAATCGTCTCCTCGCCGAAATTTGTATCACCTATCTATGCCTGGATGAATTTAAGGGGGATATAAAAGAGCTATCTCGCAAAGAACCAAGCCCTCTCACTCTCTTTGACTACTCAGCGAAGTACTGGCCCACTCATTTCACGCAAGCATATTTTGGCGCGGAGTTCCAGGCTTGTTTTAACAAGCTATCACGACTAACTTTGAGCCTTTGCGACAAAGGTTCTCACTCTTGCACGAATTGGCTCAATGGTTTTTGGGAGACGACAGGTCTCGAATGTCCTTCAAATATCAATTCGCTTATGCTGGCGTCCTTTCTCGGATTGGAGAATGTCGTCGAGGAATATCTGCAAAAATCGCCATCTGACATATACGCCTTAGATTCGGTTTATCGTCGGCCTCCATTATCTTGGGCCGCAGAGCGTGGGCATCATAATGTTGTCAAGATGCTTTTGAAGAAGGAGAAAGACCTTCGGCATTTGCGACTCTACGATGATAGAGAATTAACAACAGGAGACACAGTCATCGACTATGCGGACCTGTCGGGGAGAACTTCGCTGCTGTACGCAGCTGCTAATGGTTATAAGAACATTGTGATGTCTCTCGTTGAGACTGAACGCGTCAACACAGATGCACAAGATAACCATGGTCGTACCACTCTTTCGTACGCTTCAGAGAATGGTCATCGGGGAGTTGTCGCATGTTTGTTGAAAATCTCAGATGAGCATGCTGATTCTCCAGACGATTCAGGGCGGACTCCGCTATCCTATGCTGCTCAGAATGGCCACCGACCAGTAGTCAACGAATTACTGGGCAGACCAAATGTGAACAGCGACTCGAGAGACAAAGAAGGACGCTCCCCACTACTGTATGCATCTGAAAACGGACATCTCGACGTAGTCCGAAAACTATTGGATATCGGTCAAGTTCCACCTGACTCAGGCGACTACTGGAATGGCACTCCTCTGATCCTTGCTGCCCGCAATGGTCACAAAAGCGTTGTGAAACTCCTAGTTCAAAGGCCCGGTGTCGACTTTGACTCAATGGCAGGGACCAAACACACGGCATTGTCGGAAGCTTCACAGCGTGGGCACAAGGAAGTTGTTCTTTTGCTGCTTGAACGCGGCAAAGTGACTTTGACCAGCTCTGCTAATGTCAAATCACTGCATCTGGCTGCTCAGTACGGACACATCGAAGTAGCGAAGCTGCTCATGAAATATGGCCCAATCATGTTGAACGAGAGAGATGAGAGCGGCCAAACTCCAATTTTCGTTGCGGCTGAAAGGGGTTTCAGTGACCTAACTGCTCTGTTACTGGAAAACGTATTTGTCGACCCGAACATTGAAGACAACAGAGGAATGATCCCACTGACCGTGGCTGCTGCGAATGGACATGGTATAGTGGTCAATCAATTGACCCAGAAGACAAGAAATGTAAACCACCAAGACGACAAGCATCGAACCCCCCTTTGGATGGCTGCGGCAATCGGCCACCTTGGAATCGTGGAGCATCTACTCGACAAAAAAGCAGATCCTTTTATCAAAGGAGATCGGCGTTATGTCACACCTATCACGATTGCTGCCGAGAACGGCGACGAAGATATCACGAAAAAGCTTCTTGTCGCAGGTTCATTCGATCCTAACTTCCTAAAGGATTGCAACCAAAAAATTGTGCCGTGGATTTCTAGATACTGGGAGCAGGTGACAGGTTATGTCTGCCGCAAGAAGTACAAGCAGAGAGAGATCTTAGCTTGGGAAAAGGCATGTGTCTTGTGGTGGGCTGCCAAGTACGGACACATCGGTATCCTCAAAAAGATACTCAGAATAAACAACGACACTTTGGACAGACTGTTGGAGGCAGAAAGAGGACAAAGTCTGCTCTGGGTGGCGGCAGAAAACGGGCAACCTGAGAGTATCAAGACTTTGTTGGACACTGGGAAAATTGATCCAAACATCAGTGGCCTGGACAAAGCAACCCCCCTTTGGGTTGCGGCAAGGTACGGGCACGTGGTAGTTGTTCAGGCACTGCTTGATAGTGGACGGCAGAACCCTGACGGCGGGGATGGGCGGCACGGGCGGACTCCCCTATGCGTAGCGGCGGCTAATGGTCACATCGATGTGGTAAGGGAATTATTGACTGGCGGAGCCAATCCAAACAAGCCGAATTTCAGCGGCGAAACCCCATTATGGGAGGCAGCACAGAACAAAAGGTTCAAAGTGGTACACTACCTTCTCAGCCTGGACCATGTGGAATGGGACTTTCGTGACGCATTTAACGACACGCTGCTTCTAAGTGCAGCATCGAAGGGTCAAACAGACATAGTTGAAGCCCTGCTATCGGACCGCCGAGCAAATCCCAACGGACTAGATGGCCAAAAAAGGACTCCCTTGTTGAGGGGCGTTAGTAACAATCACGCTGGCGTCATCAG
Source organism: Fusarium sterilihyphosum (assembly GCA_013186845.1). Classification (NCBI taxonomy): domain Eukaryota; kingdom Fungi; phylum Ascomycota; class Sordariomycetes; order Hypocreales; family Nectriaceae; genus Fusarium; species Fusarium sterilihyphosum. The sequence continues at coordinate 39,938 of JAAOAU010000307.1, read as the reverse complement.
TTGCCTCCTCAAAGACGAAAGGGTTGACTTACATGCGAGTGACGATGATGGCCGAACGGCGTTAATGATAGCTGTGGATGAAGGTAGTTTGGACGCTGTTAAACTACTTCTTTGTGATGGGAGATTTGATCCCAATTGTGTTTTCGATGATGGCGAGACGCCTCTCCTCAGAGCTGGAATGAATGGGTTTCATTCTATAGTTAGGTTATTATTAGGGAACAAGAGAGTTAGAAAAGATGTAAAGGATAGGTATGGATACGACTTACAGAAGATTCTAAGTCTAAGAGGAGGGGATATTCCGAAGGACATTATATCTGGGTTGTATAATATTTAATTGATTAGGTATTTTCTTTCGGGGTCACATTAGAAGTCTGATGAAGATGTTGATGTTGATAAGTTGTAAGCATGTCGCTGGAGCTGATACTATTCTTTCAAGGTCGAAGGGATTTAGTTGGGATTACTGCTACTGCTTCTTTGAAAGTACATTGAGATCACTATGGTGCATTTGCTGCTCATGACCTAGTAATTTAATCACAGCTGTTATCCAGGGCTTTTGCTATCATCGCGAGTGAATTACTGATAGTCGGAGTAAAAATGAGCCGGGCTGATTAGCACCACAGCGCGTACTGCGTACTCCGTATCCCGTATGGCCCCACAAACAGCAATCATGACTCCGCGCTAAGCCCTCTCTGGTGCTTTGGAGCGCTGGGCACCTTCCTCCAACTTCATGGTATATAGCCAGAAGGACTGCGACAACATGCGGCTTCTCGAGATTACGACAGACTCATACCATGAATGCAGACAACAATTTTGGCCCTCAGAGAGCGGGCGTTTTCGACTTTACGATTCTTTTTGAGCAAAGTATTTTATCTCTCCTTCCGACTGGTCTGTTCATCTTGCTTGTGCCGCTGAGACTCTGTGTATTTTGGAACTATGAGAGGGCCACCAAATCTGGCTCCTTGCTGTGGGCAAAAATGGTAATCGACCACTTCTCCTTGTTACCTGTGCTAACAATTCAGGTCATTATTGCAATTTATGCCAGCCTTCAAATCATTTTACTTGTCCTCTGGTGCCGACAAAACTCGACAAAGACAGCCATCGCTGAACCAGTGCTTGGCTTGATCGAATCATTTGCACTTGCCGCTTTGTCGTTTGTCGAACACCGAAACTCCCCGAAGCCATCCAAGTTGATCGGATCATTTCTTGTCATCACCATCATCCTCGACATTGCCCTCGTCCGAACCTTTTGGATACGATCGATGCACGGTATTGCGGCTGTGTTCACTGCCTCGTTTGCGATCAAGACGGTCCTCTTGATCCTGGAGGAAACGCCCAAGACGTTACTCGGCGAAAAGGAAAAGATACACGAGACCTCATCGGGAGTGGTCAACAGGAGTTTCTTCTGGTGGTTGAATAGACTCTTCCTGCAAGGCCATCGCACGATTCTCGAAACCCAAGACCTACAAGCGATAGACTCCAAGTTTGATACAGAGCATGTATCCGCGCCGTTGGAGAAACAATGGGAACGGGGTAAGTCAACAATACGGTATCACCGAATCTTATTGCCGTTGTCTAACAGTTATAGCCCGCAATAGTGGCCAGCCCAGTCTTTTGAAGAGCACCTTCCTCGCGTACAAGTGGCAATTCGCCGCTGGCATCATCCCTCGACTCCTCCACAGCGGCTTCAACTTTGCGCAGCCTTTCCTCATCCAATCCGTCATCGTGCTCGTTAGCAAAAAGGAAATGTCGGTCCAAACTTCCAGCGGGCTGATCGGAGCAACAGTCTTCATCTACCTCGGTCTTGCTATATCTGGCGCCTGGCACAAACACATGTCCTTCCAGTTGGTGACTATGTATAGAGGTGGGTTGGTGTCGCTAATCTTCAAGAAGACGCTCAAACTCAAGACCGCGTCCATCAAGGACTCTGCACCTGTTACACTCATGACCGCGGACGTGGAGACTATTGTTGGTGCCGGAGCCTCGGTTCATGATATGTGGGCAAACATGCTGGAACTTCCCGTGGGGATTTATCTGCTTTATCGTCAAGTTGGTAAACCAAGCTTGCTTGTGCTGGTTCCAACCGTCCGTGAGTAACCAATCTCGCGTGAGACCAAGCTAACAGCCAAGTCACAACAATCCTCAGCGGCATCATCTCTCCAGCCATGGAGCCAGCGACAGTGAAATGGAATGAAGCTGTTCAGAAGAGAGTTGGCGAAACATCAAGCATGCTCAATCAGATGAAAGGCATCAAGATGATGGGCTTGACAGATTTCTTTCTCAACATGGTACAGGGCCTTAGGGTCAAAGAGCTCAAAGTATCTGCCAAGTTCCGATGGTTGCTCGTCTACTTCAATGCCCTTGGTAAGTCACCTCATAATTGCGATACATCGCTAACGGTATAGCCATGATCTCCGCTCAGCTGACTCCGGTGGTTGTCATCATGTCTGCAATTTACTGGACCAAAGCAGATGGAGGCCTGAGTGTGGCAGAGGCATTCACATCACTATCCCTGATTTCTGTTGTGACTCAACCACTTGTCATGATCCTTGTCTCTCTGATGCAGATTGCAGGTGTTCTCGGGGGTTGTGGCAGAATTCAAGCGTTCTTGCTCCTGGATGAGCAGGCTGTCTCTAAGGAGGTAGCCGATGTTGACGCCGTCACCATGCACAACGTCAGCTTTCAGACGCCCGACGGAAATTCTTTGCTCACCGCAGTGAACCTCCACATCTCACCCAGAACACTGAATATGCTCGTGGGAAGAGTAGGCAGCGGAAAGTCATCGCTCTTGAGAGCGATAATCGGTGAGCTTGTACCAACAGAGGGGGCGGTCAAGACAAAGGACTCCCTTGCGTATTGCGACCAGGTGCCATGGCTCCGCAACACCACAATCCGAGAAAACATCCTTGGGTTGTCACCAATGGACGGCAAGTGGCTGTCGACAGTTCTTCATGCTTGCGCTTTAGAAGAAGACCTCCATCAATTGCCCCAAGGTCAAGAGACAACTGTTGGTTCTGGTGGAGTGGCTTTAAGTGGAGGCCAAAAGCAGCGAGTTGCACTTGCACGAGCTGTCTATTCGCGAAAGAAGCTCATCATCCTTGATGATGTTTTTAGTAGCCTTGACAAAACGACAGCAGATACAGTCTTTCATCGTCTTCTAGGGGCTGATGGTCTGCTTCGGACGAATACTGTTGTCTTGGTAACCAGTAACGGTATGAGTTCTCCCAATTTGAGACTTTTCTAACAGTTTAGTTCAATATCTGCCGTTCGCCGACTTTGTTACCGTGATTGAAGATGGCCGAATCACTCGCAATCAAGTTCCCTACTCCCAACTCGAAGTCACGGAAACCCTAAACACTATCGCACCAATCGAAACACAGGAGCCTACACAAAAAGACATAGTAAAGCTTACTCCGAAGAAGGAATTTGACATGGCCCGGAAGACTGGGGATACAGATTGCTACAAGATATATGTCAAGTCCATGGGTTGGAAAGTCATTTGCATCATCTTTCCAACTTCAGTGATTGGCGCTGTACTCGAAGCCATGCCTCGTGAGTATTGTTATCGTCTTCCAGATGAAGCTAATGGTGTAGAAATCTGGTTACGAATTTGGACAGAGAAAGGTGAGGGCTCAAAGGACGCACATTATGCAGGAGGATACATCGGACTAGTCTTTGCTTCAATGGCCCTGGCACTTCTAAATATCGAGTAAGTGAACCGCCTGTAGATAGAACTTGCTGACCGTCAGTTACTTCCTCATTGTTGGTGTCGAAAAGTCATCCAACAACCTCCACGAGCAGCTTTTGAAGTCTGTCTGTAGGTGCGCATGCCATTTGATGTTGGACTCGCGAGAGTTCTCAAGGTGTCTGTATTTAACTTGTTCTGACAGAGCCCCATTGCATTTCTTTACATCAACAGAAAGCGGTAGCATTTTGAACCGGTAGGTCAAGGTCCGTTTCCAAAGCCTTTACTGATCCGAGTAGCTTCAGCCAGGACATGACACTCATCGATATGTCTCTTCCGCTAGCGTTTTACCTGACACTCGACTGTAAGCACTTGCTCGATATAAGACCCCGCTAACTCTCTCAGTGACCTTGAGGTGTTTGGTTCAGGTTGGCGTGGTGGCATCGGGAGCCAGTTACTTTGGCGCATTTCTCCCGATTTCATTCTTGGCTCTCTATCTCATCCAAAAGTACTACCTGCGCACGTCCAGACAGATGCGACTCCTGGACCTGGAAGCCAAGACACCACTCTACACACAATTCACGGAGATTACGGCTGGGCTCGCAACCATTCGCTCATTCGGATGGACAAACGGGGTTCTCGATGAAAGCTTCCGCATGCTGAATACATCGCAAAAGCCCTTCTATTTGATGTTTTGTATTCAACGATGGCTGGAGCTGGTACTCGACCTCTTCGTTGCTGGGATGGCCATTCTTCTCGTCACGATTGCCCCGCGGATTCCTGGCACCACTAGCGAGGGCGCCATTGGACTCGCCATGGTTAACCTGCTAGGGTTGAATATGACACTGACAACTGTGATTGATCAATGGACAACTCTGGAGACTTCGCTTGGAGCAATTGCCCGGCTGAAGTCGTTCATCCAAGACACCCCAAACGAGAACAAGCAGGGCGAAACTGAAGTCGCAGACAATTGGACTGGAGGCAGAATAGTGCTTGATGGAGTGAACGCGGCATACAGGTACGTAAGAGTCTCTTCTGGGAGTTCCGACTAACAGCCTAGTGATGAATCGCAACCTGTACTTCGTGATGTTTCTCTTACTGTTGAAGCTGGGCAAAAGGTCTGCATATGTGGACGCACTGGAAGGTAATGACCACACTCAATTGTTGAACTCGCTGACATCTCAGTGGCAAATCATCTTTGATCCTTTCAGTACTACGTTTACTGGAGCTGCAATCAGGAAGAATTCATATTGGGGACAAGGACCTAGCATCACTATCGCGTCAACATATCCGATCCCAGATAACAACAATCCCTCAAGATCCTGTAAGCCTCTCAGGCACAGTACGACAGAATCTCGACCCGGAAGCTGCCATCCAAGCGGACGAAATCCTCATTGAAGCTCTCAAAAAGACTACCCTATGGGCAACCATCGAAACTCGCGATGGACTAGATGCTGATCTCAATGAGCTCGGATTCTCTGTAGGACAGCGTCAATTGTTTTGTCTCGCAAGAGCCTTGCTCTCACACTCAAAGATTGTGCTTCTCGACGAACCAACTAGCAGTGTTGACAACGCTACCGACAAAGACGTACGACGTATCATTCGAGAGGTTATGCAAGGCCGAACAGTGATCGAAGTCACTCATCGTCTTGATTATGTGACAGACTTTGACCTAGCCGTCGTCATGAAGGATGGGCGAGTCATCGAGACTGGCGACCCAAAAGAGTTACTCGTTCAGAACTCAGCTTTGAAGGCGCTGCGGGGATCATATTACTACTAACATGTATACCAATGTTCTTCTATATATCTCATCTCATCTATTGTACATTAAATCTATTATACTTTTGTCTATCCTTTACCAATCTAATCGCTTTTTGAAGGCCACTTTATCCTTCGTTCTGCCCTCACATACAGGTTGTTCGGTCGAATCAGTTGAAACATTGGATCGTACTCGACAGGTCCATCTTGTGCAAGACTGAACTTGTATCGATACACCAACTTGGGCAGGAAGACCTTGACTTCCTGGAGAGCAAAGTTGAAACCAACACACATACGAGGTCCAGTGGCGAAAGGAATGTATGAAGCATTGGGGCGGTTCTTGACACGGTCAGTGTCCCATCGATCAGGATCAAACAGAGCTGGGTTGTCCCAAATCTTGGTGTTATTGTGGATGTGGTGAAGGGCAGGAATGACGATCGAGTCCTTGGGCAGCTTATAGCCACCAGGCAGAATCATGTCGACAGATGATGTTCGTGCGGGTTGATATGAGGGGTTGTGTCGTCGTTGTGTCTCCTTGATGTACTTATCAAGGAAGGTAAGCTTGTTGGTAAGGTCGGCAGTGATTTGGGTGTTTTCATCAAAGCCGTTGTCGACCATCTCTTGAAGAAGTCTCTCTTGCATGCCGGGGTAGGCAACCAGACCATACAGCAGCCACGACAGAAGAGAACTCGTTGTTGTGAAACCGGCACCAGTGGCAACGACAAGAGGCTCCATGATGCGCTCACGAGGAAGCTTGTTGCCCTTGCTGTCGCTGGCACGAAGGACATAATCAACCATGTTCTCGGCTTGTACAGCGGCGTCCTGTAGCTCCAAGTCTCCCTCGCCCTTGGAAGCGTTCTCGACAGACTCTTTCATCATCAACTCCATGTGTGCACGAGCGTCACGAAGACGTTGAGGGTCACCGAATGGGAGGTTCTTGTACCAGCTGCCCATTGAAGTGATCTTCTTGTTGAGTTCCAGAGATTGTGCAATTCTCATCACCATAGCATGAGGTCGTGCATCAGGAGAGGTAAAGTGCTGGAAGTCCATGCCAAGCACCAACTTGCCGACAGCCTGAGATCCAAGCTTCAACATGTAGGGATACACATTCCAAGCCTCGTCGCGTTCATCAAGTTCGTCAAAAACCTTGAACGCATCCTCAACAGTCTTTTGCATGGTAGGGGCATAATGTCGCACAGCCTTGGGACCAAGAGCTGGAGGCAGAAACTTGTGCACCTCTTTCCACTCTTCTGTGTCAGTGTCACCAAGGAAAACACCAGCCTCTTTGTTCTTGATGGGAAACAGAGGGTGACCATCGATGATGCGCTTAGAGAAAAAGTCTGTCTCGCCGAAAACAATGTTGGCTAGTTTGGGATCATTTGTGTGATAAATGGTGCTGCCCATATTGGTGGTTTTGATGAGAGGGCCATACTTTTCGAATAACCGTTGATGGTTACCGAGATGGTCAGGGTACACTTCAAAGTAATTGCCTACAAGAGGCAGACCTTTTGGGCCTGGTACCTCACGGACAGCCTTTCCATCGATGGTGATGGAAATGTCATCCGCAGCGAGGACGTCTGCGACAGTTGTCAAAGCATCAGACTCGGTGACAAAACCAATGCCTAAAAATTAGCGACATCACTGCAGGGAGTGAATCGACTTACCAGATGGATCAACAATTGCAAAATGCGACGCCACCAGATGCTGAAGACCTTGCTCGTCCAATGACGCAGGAATCTCAATTTCTTGGGCAGTTGAAGGGTCTTCACCCATAAGATGGAAGCGTTTAGTAGCCATGATGAATGCTGAGAATTGTCTAACAAATGACAGGCTGCTAGGAGTCTGTCTATATAGACCATCGACGTTAAATGAGCCGAGGCTCAGAGCCTCAATGTCGAGTGGATCTCCAAACCTTGCAATCTGTCGGTAGATATGGATATCGATGTGGATAGGGGTGAAGACTTTGACGCTTGGACGGGATGATTTGGTGACGCATTAAATCTCCGCTATACGCCGGTGAGTACCTAAGTTTCGGTGTGGCTTGCACTATTGGACGGGTATCGCTGATTTGACTAAATTAGCTTATTCGGATGGAAATAACGCATTTGAGTCATGGCAGGTTTTATTGGTACGAATGCTGGCAGCTTATCTTGTCTTTAGCCATTCAAGCATGAACAACAAATCCGACGGCATTTACGGATCCATCGACACCGAATTCCGTGCCTCGGTCAATGCAACCTTTGATCCATGTTGATCGGGTTTATATCCTTTACAAGTTGGCGAAATCATGAAACGGAGCAAGCACGGTCTCTCGGCCGTTCCGGACCCACAGTCGGCCGAGAAAAGACCTTGGAGCCTCGGCTTGACCTGATGAGGAAATGAACCGGCCAATCCTTGAGGTGGTATTTGATTGCCTTCATATAACGCGACTGCGCTCCGTAATTGTTTTCTGTACGGTCAGAGAAAATGGCTTCGTTTACTGCTAAGGAAGTGGCTGCTCACAGCACTCGTGATGACTGTTGGACAATCATCAACGGAAAAGGTATGTTTTTGTTTGTCTGGTGGTGAGACTTTTCTGACGGTTTAGTTTATGATGTTGCCAAATACATTGAGGATCATCCTGGTGGCGCGGATGTTCTGATTGAAGTTGCTGGAAAGGACTCAACTGTGGAGTTTGACAATGCAGGACATTCTGAAGATGCGTTTGAGATTATGGAGGAGTATCTCATTGGAACGTACAGTGGTGCACCTGCGCGAGGCGCGCCTAAGGCTGTGACGCTCAAAAAGGTTACGCCAAAAGCTGTTGCTGGAACCAGTCTTACTTCGTCGGCACTTACAGCGACAGCTGCTATTTCTGTTGGTGCCGTTGCGCTTCAAGCATACAGATTGAACCCCGAGATGCTCAACTCACTACCCAAGCTCAAGACCAGCGGCTCAGGACCTGGCTTCCTGGAAGGTTTCTTGATTGCCTCGGCGCTCTTCGCCGTCGCTGGTACAATCACCGCCAAGAAACTCTCCAAGCATCTTCACTTCGAAGAGGGCGGTTTCATGAGCTACGCTCCTCACAAGAAGATGCCCAAGGTCACAAAAGTCAACCCCCTCATCCAACGAGGCTGGCTCGACCCAACAACATACCACGCCCTCCCTCTAACGGAGAAGGAATTAATAGCCCCCAACGTCTACCGTCTTGTCTTCAGCCTCCCAACACCCACAACAATCCTCGGTCTCCCCACAGGCCAACATCTCGCCATCAAAGCTGAGGTCGACGGACAGATCGTCAACCGCTCATATACCCCCATCTCCAACAACAACGATCTCGGCAAACTCGAGCTTGTCATCAAATGCTACCCCGACGGTCTCTTGACAGGAAAATACCTCGCCAACCTCTCGCTCGGCGATGAAGTCTCCTTCCGCGGCCCCAAGGGCGCAATGCGCTATAAGAACGGGCTATGTAAACGAATAGGCATGCTCGCCGGTGGGACAGGTATAACGCCCATGTTTCAAATCATCCGCGCCATTTGTGAAGATGACCGCGATCTGACGCGGGTGAGCCTCATCTACGCGAACCGCTCGGAACAAGATATTCTTCTGCGCGACGAACTTGAAACTTTTGCGCGGCGGTATCCACAGAATTTCCGGCTGTACTACGTTGTGGAAAAAGCACCAGAAAATTGGGCTTTTGGCACTGGGTTCGCTACACAGGAGCTCATGGAGGAAAAGTTCCCCGCGCCAGGCGCAGAGTCCAAGATCATGCTGTGCGGACCGCCGGGGATGGTAAAGGCGGCTAAGACGTCGCTTGGCAACCTTGGCTTTGAGCAGCCTGGAGCTTCTGCCAAGATGAGCGATCACATCTTTTGCTTCTAGACTCTTTTAGATACTTTTAATACTGCCTAACTAGACTGTATATTCCTCTGGTGCTGCATATTCTTACCCCACGTGGTGGGATCGACACCCTTGAAACCTTGTATTATGCTTATGAGCTTATTTTTGTGCCGCCCCAACGCCCGCAAATCTCACGACCTGCCGTTTTGAGTAATTCACTGCATATTCCGTGTAGCAAGGGTTAAATGTCGACATCGTCTGCGCCGTATCTCATTCGTATAAGTTGCAAGCAAATATCCTGTTTGGTTTGTTCGGCAGAAATGGCGGACAAGAAAGAAACTCGGGCCATTGATGGCTTGAGACACGATGATGAACGACCTGATAATGGGAGTACCATTGACGCGCAGAACTTTGTGTACACTGAGGATAGAAAGATTGGTATCACGGGCGCTGTGTTTCTAATTCTCAACAAGATGATTGGCACAGGAAGTAGGTTCCACCATTTCCTGAGTAGACCACGCTGACCTTTAGTCTTTTCAACGCCGTCGAGTATCTTTGCAGCCACCGGCTCCGTCGGCATATCTCTCATGCTCTGGGTGATAGGCGGTTTCCTCACCTTCTGCGGTCTAAGCGTCTTTCTAGAATTCGGCCTAGCTATCCCCAGGTCTGGGGGCGAGAAGAATTATCTCGAGCGCGTTTACCGCCGTCCTCGATACTTGGCGACCTGCGTTCTCGCATCGCAGATGATTCTTCTTGGGTTTTCTTCTGGCAATTCTCTTGCTTTCGGGAGATATATACTCTTTGCGTCGGGGCGGGAAACACCTGATGGATGGGAAGCGCGTGGCATCGCAGTGGCGTGCGTGACCTTTGCGGTCCTCATACACAGCGTTACACCAAAGTGGGGTATTCGTCTCTTCAACGTTCTGGGCGTTTTCAAAGTTGCCATTCTTCTCTTCATCGTATTTTCAGGCTTTGCTGCCCTTGCAGGCCATCGTCGCGTACCAAACCCTCACAACTTTGACAACGCGTTCAGAATCGAAGATGGAGACGGCTACGGCGGTGGTGGAGCATACGCTTACTCCAACGCTCTCCTCAACATAATCTACAGCTACAAAGGCTGGGAGAACGCAAACTACGTGGTCAGCGAACTCAAACACCCCAAGAAAACACTCGCCATCGCAGCGCCTATAGCTATAGGCGGGGTGACGATTCTATACGTCCTCGCCAACGTAGCGTACTTTGCCGCTATCCCAAAGTCAGACCTCGCCAAGTCAGAGGTCATCGTGGCTGGACTGTTTTTTCGGAATATCTTTGGGGAGAGCGCGGCGGCGAGGAGTCTCCCTGCTTTTGTGGCGCTGAGTAATCTTGGGAATGTGCTTGCTGTTTCGTTTGCGCATGCGAGGCTGAATCAGGAGTTGGCCAAGGAGGGGATGTTGCCATTTAGTCGGTTCTGGGCGTCGAATAAGCCGTTTAATGCGCCAGCTTCTGCGGTAAGTTATGTTTGTGTTTAGAAGGAGTAAGGCTGATGGTTTAGCTTTTTCTTCATTGGATTGTCACGGTTGTGGTGCTTCTTGCGCCGCCTGCTGGACCAGCGTATAACTTCATCGTCAACTTGTATGTCATCCCTCTCTACGCATTATCTATAAGACTAACAAGTTAGGTACACTTACCCCGGCTCCTGGATCAACGGCTTCGTCACAGCGGGTTTGATATACCTGCACTACAAAAGATCCGAGAATTGGACATCACCGTGGCACACATATCTCCCCATCTCGATAATCTACCTCCTCGCAAACATCTTCCTCGCCCTGGTGCCCTTCATCCCACCCGATGGCGACTGGAACGCAGATGGATACCCGTACTACGTGTTTCCTGTTGTCGGTGTTGGCGTTTTGATCCTTGGTGGCGTCTACTGGAGTTTCTGGACAAAGATACTGCCTAGGATTGGAGGATACAAGGTTGTGGCGGATAGGACGTTTGATGACTCTGGTGTTGAGACTGTGAGGTACCGAAGGGTTCCTGTTAAGAAAGACTAGGGGGTGTGGCTTGGGGATGGTTTGTGAGAGGATACGATAAAACACAACCTGGAGGCCACCGCCGCAGAGACCAACGAACGTGCGGAATTTCTGGACAAGCTCGACTACGTTGATAACAAGCCTGAAGGGCTTATCAAAGAAGCCGTTAACATTGTTGTCAACGGCTGAGACTACCAAGGTGATACATTCCAAGTATCGAGAAAGCCATGATGGCGAAGAAGGCAGAACTGCAGGAGCAAATCGAAAGGTTTGACAGGCGAAAAAAACAGGAAGAGCTGTTGGTGACATTATTACAGCTGAGGCTTGGACAGGGGACGGTGGATGATACAGAGTAGTAGAGGGTGGATGGGATATCTTGGTTGAGGCTTTGAGTGGTGTCAAGTGGTGTCATAAGTCGGTGATCGCAGGTCAATTGAGGAACATATCACAGTGTCATACAAGGCCATAACTTCATGTCTAATTTGAGCGAATCATTAAAGGAGTCACATTTTCATGATATCAAGTCGCATTACAGGCACATGCCAATCACAATGACAAACAAGAGAGAACAGATGTCGAAACCGTTTCAATTTACTTCAGCCCAGTACCCTTCTCACCCTGCATCTCCTGGACACGCTTCTTTGTGCGAATACTCCATTCAACCACCATGGCCTTGTCGGTTGAATTGCAGGCCATCACCCATTCGGCAGTGGCGGCACAGATCGCACGGTAGAGCTTGGGTTGAGTGTTTAGCCAGTTTTCGACGCCAGCCTGTGTGCGGATGAAGTCAGTACTCAACAACGGACGGAGTTGCTCGCGCAAGGCTGGAAGCTCTTGACCAATGTCCTTGAGGCGAGCTGGCATGATGTTGGCGCTTTACTGGAGATGATCGTGGGCGCGCTGGTAGGACTGGTCGGGGATGGTGGTGGGCATTCTCAGCACTCGGTCGATGACATCGCCCAGGCACGACGGGATCTCCGAGCACACCTCCTGCATCCACTGCTTGACAGCAGGCCAAAGGTTGCACCCAAATTCATCATAAGATATTCTAAACTCATCATAAGACCCATCATAAACTTGTAAAGATTTAGGATAGGCTACCCTAAGTTTAGAGGACGGTGGCGCCAACACTCGCAGTGCCATCTTGGGGGTCGAGGTTCGCCAGGTCAAGCCATTTGTTGACCTTGTCGATACTGCTGTCCTGTCTTTATCCTTCGCTTCACTTTCCGATGTCACAGAGTCGTCGTCGATAGGCACTCAGGGTGCATGATTTTGTCGATCATGGTATTCAATGGTTTGAAAGTCTTGCGGCGACTCTTGAACCACTCCTAGCTGGGCCCCATATCATCCGCAGGCTCCGATTGCTGCAGCCAACTCTCGACCTTCTCAATACTGGCCTGTCGTGAATTTTCGCCAGCCTCTTTCAGCTCCTCTCCCGACTCTTCCAGATCCTGTTGATCAGGGACTGAGCCACAAGGATAGTCCTCGCTGTCAGAAAGCAACTCATCGTCGTAGATCTGCGCTCCACCTGACATAGCAGCGGCACAGATGACGGACCACTGCAGTTTGATCACATGTTCAAGTAAACCCCGGTGTTTTGTGAGACGTCTGACTTTGACGATGGTACCAGACTCAACAGCAAGATTGCTGGATATGTCGTGGCACTGGATACCCAGGATCTCCCGACATTTAGTGCAATTTCTTGTAGTGCATGCTGAAAGTGGACCCTGGCCGTATCGGTGGTCGAGATGAGACCCCAACGCTGTCGACGGATCTCTCTGCGCTGCCAGATCAACCTGTTCTGTAGCCAAGGCTTTGACATTGCACGGCATCCAGACAAATTGGAGGGAGATGATCGAATAGTTGGGGTCATCCTCACATAACACTGTGTCATAGTACTTGAAACCGAAATAGGCTTTGCCCCACCATGTATGGAGCTGAGGACTCAGACACAAAACATTCCAAGGCATATCGCTAGATCTTACTCCTTTGATGATTTCCATGTTCGTTTCGCTGGCCTCGGCGGTTTTCTCAAAGACGAAATGGTCGACCTTTCCGAGAATCTTCCGAGTCTTCTCCAAATGTTCTTGAGTTTGATTCCAAGCGAAAGGAACAATGTGGCATACTTGTGGATCAGTTAGGCCTGTGACGATGCACCGGTGTTGATCCAGTTCTGTGCATCATGGTCCTTGGGATCGGGTGCTGGGTGTGGCCGGGGGAGACGGGATAACGTACTCTTGACTCTTGAAGACTGTTGAAGATCAGTATATGAGAAGAAGCAACGAAGATATCAATGTGCTTACAATAAGCGGTAAGCTTTTCAAGTCCCCTGATAGTTTTAACAACGTGTCCTGGTCCTGAATACGCAAACGCCCGTAGATCTCCAAGTGGCATTCCAACAAGGTAGCAGAACTGGATATGATTCAGAGGGCGGTCGGGTTTCAAATAGGCCATCTTATTTCGGACGATCTCGACCAAATCAAGACGGAAATTTGTCTCTTCAATATTGACAGGTAAGAGGTCAGCCACTGGCTTGACCTGTGGTCGCGCGTCGAGACTTTTGAGGGGTAGGCGCCTTGGGTGGCCGCCGGCGGGTGAGGTAAGCATCAGCTATCAGGCCTATCAACTCGAAATAAAACTCTTGTGATGGTGGTGACGCGTCAAGTAAAAGCAATCGGCTCTCGATGGCGTATTGTAAGCTCGGTTGTTGAAAAGTCAGAAGAAATGAAAAGTTGAGTGTGATGCGAGTGGAAGAGAGAGAGAGAGAGAGATGTCAACATGTACGTCCCACTTCTTTTTTTTAGAGCCAGTTTGCAAGATTTAGTACCTACAGTCCTCTAAACTTAGGGCAGCCTATCCTAAGTCTTCATAAGCTTAGGGTGGGTCTTAGGATGACTTTAGGATATCTTATGATGAGTTTGACTTCGAGGCGTGGAACCAAATTGATTGAAGACTCTGACTTTGGCTTTGGCTAGCGTCAGGTTACACAGCCACACCAGTGTCAACATGCTTTCGCAGTGTGCACCCAAATCCAAATTCTTAACCTCTAACTTCTCTCTGCTGATTTAAGCTCTCAGCCACAAGTTCCAGCTGAAATGAGGAAAACCCAGATTCTGCCTTGAAGGCACATAACATGGCGCCTGCAGCCACTGCCAACAGCGACAACGATGGCCACCCACGAGCTGGAAGAAGCCTCTCCGTCTTCGTCGCGACCTCGAGTCGAGCGCGTAGAGAGCCTCCTCCCACTTGAGGACTACGAGCTTCGACTTGAACTCATCGAAAGCATCCGAGCGGAGCTAGAGCGCTTTCGCGGTCCTGAAAAGCCTGACCTCACCGGACTTGAGTTTACGTACCTCATCAACATGCCGCTCGACAAATTGCGAGGCCTCAAAGAAATACTTCCCGACACATCCGGCCATCTCCAAGCCATGATCAACAAGTTGGGCAATGCAACGTGGTGGTGTAAGTCAGGTCAATCAAAGTCGATATCGGTTGATGGCCATTCTAATACCTATTAGTCCTCCAAAAGGCCGCATACAAGATCGAGTTTCCTGAACGATCCCACGCCAACTCTTCCGCAAAGACTGCCAGCGCTAAAGGGAAAGCGCCGCAGCGTGTCACCTCTCTGGGCCCTGTCTCAAAGCCTGCATCATCCAGCAAATCACACGCCAGTGGACGACGCTCAGCATCAGATGAAAGCACCTTACGCAAAATCATCTCAAACCCCTCTATGGCCGGTTCTGCGACCAGTTCTGTGGCCACAAGAAAGGGTACAGAGGCCGATCGAAGCGAGAGTCTCAAAAAGGTGTGCTTGGAGCTCGATGGCAACTGTTGTGTGGTGACCGGTGCCAGTAATCCTCAGGTCTGCCATATTGTTCCTTTCGCCTGGTCCAAGCATCAAAAGAACTTTGAGGTTACCAAGCGCTTGATGCCTGCCCTCCAATTAGTGATCGACATCCAACCCCCCAAGCTCAAGCGGGAAGCCGTGGACAAGCTGCTTCAAGGTGTCGGCTGTACTGACCGGCTGTGGAACTTGGTGTGTCTGAGCCCCCAGCTTCACGAGTGGTGGGACCACGCGTATTTCGGCCTGATGCACTACGGCAGCAATGATTCTGAGGAAGAGGGCTTTGTGGAGATCCATCTACAATTCGTGTGGATGCCACGTAACATCCCTCAATTTGCAACGAAGCAAATCGCCCTGGATCAGCAGGCGCACCTATCCACAAGTCTTGCGGCCGGCCTCAATCACCACTATGGAGGCCAAAAAATGAAGCCATGCTCAGACTTGAGTTGCAACGAATGTCAGGCTATCCGAAAAGTCAAGGCATACGACCTCACCACTAACCATCCAGTCGTCAGTGGCCAGATCATTGTGGTCAAACGTCGCAAAGAGGATGCCCCTCTCTTTGAGGCCATGATCAAGATTCAATATGCCATTATCCGTGCTGAAGCTATATCAGGCGGCGCTCTTGCTCCTGGAGAACTTCGTGATGAAGACTTGGAGGAAGGGGAGGCAGGAGAAATTGAGGAAGAGGACCCTGTGCCAACTGCCAAGCGCATCGAAGACTGGCTGGACTGTATATAGAGGAGAGTAGTCACAGCAGGTTCTGAAAGCCCACTTTGCATCTCACAGCGCCTCAAGCGTGTGTACGCAGGAGTTTGATCGAAAAACGAAGGGGAGAACGGCCA
The DNA here is from genome assembly GCA_013186845.1 of Fusarium sterilihyphosum. Taxonomy (NCBI): domain Eukaryota; kingdom Fungi; phylum Ascomycota; class Sordariomycetes; order Hypocreales; family Nectriaceae; genus Fusarium; species Fusarium sterilihyphosum. Next base: position 23,972 of record JAAOAU010000307.1, on the reverse strand, counting down.
AGACTTTGTAAAACTCATCATAAGTTATAGTAATCTCATCATAAGATATCCTAAACTCACCCTAAACTACCCTAATACTCATCTAAAGTCCCTGGTTCCCGTGGTCCAAGGCCGGCTCACCGATCTGACACCAAAACCGAGTGCTTGAGGGTTGAAATGACGCTCGAAAACAGTATCCGCAAGATATGGGACCTGACAGTAAGCGAGTCTAGTTGTTGGCCCGTCCTGTAGATAGAGTCGGTGATGATGCCGGACCTGGACTCAATGTCGCCGATCGGCTGGCGCTTGTAGCGGGCGCTTTGGGCTTCTGCAATATAAGGGTTAGTGACATTGCTACCAGAGTCATTGTACTTGCTTACTTCTAGCTCTCTGAGTCGGGCGCCCAGTAACGATCGGCTCTTCGGTGTCTGTGGATAAGGGTCAGTGAGATTGCCACCAGGGCCATTGTATTTGCTTACCATCGTTGGTGTCAGGTTGGCCGGTAATGGCCGCATCAGCTTGCTCTTCGTTGGGTTGTCCCCGCCAGATGTTGGCATTGGGGTATGCGGCAGCGGCTCTGGCTGCCCACCCCTTTCCCTTGCCATCATTTCTGATGCTCTCTTCAGACCATGGTGGGTTACAAAGAACGGCGTAGATGCACGCCCAGCTCATGCGACGATGCTTTCCTCCAGTCCCTGCCTTTCCCAGAAGATGGTTGTACAGTGTTTTGGTTGAGTCGGCAGTCTTCAAATGATTGGCCCAGTAGACCCATTCTGCCTTGTCTAATTCGGACTGGAGGTGACCCGATTTGCTGAACTCTTCACGGAACCGTTCGTTCCAAAGCTCGTCAATGGGCCGGTTCTCATTATCACATGCCTGTCTCTTGTACGACAGGTGAGGGGCCGGTAGTGCGTGGTCAGGGTCCCGAGTCTCGCTCATTGTGTGGACTTGAGGGGGATGTGATGAGAGGGGGCTTTGAGGAGATGAGGGTGTGAGGGAAAGCAAGGAACGCCGATTTCAGTTCTTGCCGTGCCATCGTAGCGACACGTCAAGCAAAGGCAACCGGCTGTCGCAGAGTTGTGGTTCTTCAAGAGGTGAAGATATGCATAAGGGAGGGTGAAGGAGAAAAGCGAAGTCAATGAAGAAGGTAAGAATATGTGCCCCAGTTCAAACTCAGTGATTCTATCCTTGGGGAATCCGAAGATGCGGTCAGATTGAGGGTTGGTCTTGAGCCCGTAGCTATAATATATAAGCGGCAACTCCCTCATTTGATTGTCATTTTTGTCACGGTTACTATTGATCTTGTCAGTTTCAAGTCTCAAGGCACTGCAATAGACTGAAAGAATAAGGCCAACTTACTCGATTCTCAATGAGCCATCGTTGAATACGTATATATATGCTCTCACAGAGCTGCTGCTGTCTGTATACGTTGATACGAGGGCACTGCACTGTGTTGTGTATGAGGGAGTGTTGAGATGGGGATGAAGTGGTAAGATATCGAATGGAAGCGATGTTGGGTGGGATGAATGGGGGCTTTTATGATTGAGAATTTTAGGCAGCAGGACAATGGTGTCTCTGGGATTCGTTTCGCTTCTTTTTGCTGCTCTGTGATTGATAGGCAGAAATCTTTGTGTTTGAGACGTTTCGTCGCAATCGAGGTACTTTGCGTTGTTGCTTGCTCCATGACTGTACTTGGCACAGGCCAAACAACTCAAACTGAGTTGAGTTTGATACTGCTCAAGTGAGATGAGGCTCTCCACGGGCTCAGTTTTGGGTTACGCCAGAGGAGAAAGCTCACAAGCGCTTCTGGGTCGGGGAAACGGCCGTGCTGCCTGTGGGCGCTGGTCGGGTGTGTTGCGACGGTGTGCCGTGCCAGCGATCAAGCTCTGGCTGGAGGTCAAATGCGGCAGCATGTCGAGACTTGCGATTACTTGAAGCAGGCGGCGGTCGGGATTATGGAATGCGCCAGACTTGTGAGGGCAGCCACGACAAAGTTCTTGTTGCACTGAAAGTCGCCATGTGCTGGTTGTGTCGCGGCGCTCGGTGAGCTTGATGTATTGGAGCGGCGAGAAGGAGAAGCGAAAGGGACTGACCTGGGGCTTTAGCTCAGCGCAGAACAGTGCGAAGAGCGGGGCAGAGTCATCCACACCAGTAGGTACCTGGGTACTTTGAACATGGCCAACCTGCACCACTTCCACTGAAGACAGAGCCCCTCCATACCCGGGAGTCGCAAAACGAAAGGCGCGCCAAATGGGAAGCAACCTTGTCATACTTGGCCCATCACAGAGTGGTTTGACTGTTTGAGAAAACAGCTCTTGATGGCAAAGGACTGTCACACATTTGTGTTCAAAAAGATATTTCCTTCCCAAATATCAACGGTTTGCTCAAAATTCAGTCAGTCTTGTTGCTGTTTTCAAGCTCAGGGAATAGCAAATCTCGTGTGTTTGTGCTTGCTTTCAGTGTGCTCCCTCAATATCTCGCTCAGACGTCATGAGACTTAGCTATCAATCAATCTGATTGTGCTTGATGTGCTATCCCAAACTGAGTACGATTGCGCTCACAGGTCTCCCATCAATTTTGATAGACACAGATGGCCAAACAGCGACCATCAGCAACAGTTTCCAATTGATTTTACTCTAGTTTTGTGGAGGCTGGATTGGCTGTTGTGACAGGAAATGACTTTTCGTACATCAACCGATCGCAATTGGCATCACGTTCAGTTGTCTCCTGTCACACTATCCTCACTTGATATCATACAAATGCTTGAAAATGCGCCCTATTCTCAGTCTAGCATTTAGACAGCGTGACATCACTACGGAGTACAATTCCAATCACGCTTCTGAAAAATGGGATACGGATCAGCCATGGATGATTATCATTGCAATACTGAGTTGCAGGGGTTGCTAGATTTCTCTGTTTCTTCAGATTGAAGCCTTCTAAGAAAATAATACATTCAGAGAATTTAAAGACTCTTTCTTACCCTCCCCGGATATCATGAACTCAGAGTATTCCAACACTCAAGGCAGTTCTGAAACCTTCTCGCGAAAGATCCGTTCCGCTCGCTGCCAAACACCTTCAGTATCCCGGCGGTCCAGAGTCAACAAACTTGGCAGAAGTAGTGAGGAATACTCGTCGCTCGACTCACGTGCCACCATGGTAGGAAGATGATCGATGGCGATGATGCGCAGCTCAGGGCCATCGATGTGCTCGGAAGCAGGAACAGTAGGGTTCTCGAACGAACTGTAGCTGGAGTATACTGGGATGGGATTGTTCTCGCTGTTGGGGTCGCAACTGACGTCGCAGATGACCCGGAGTCGTCTGTCGGGTGCTGAGAGTGCTTCGAAAGTCGTGAAGGGCGGGATTTTGTTGGAACCTAGGTAGACGCAGTTCACAAAGATATCAGACGAAGCGACTTCAGGAAATGGGCCACCCTTGCTGGTTTCAGCGATGTCCCATTTCAGAATGTCACTAACACCGATGGCCTCAGCTGCTGCGATGGCACCTTTGCCGCAGCGGCCTAGAGCACCGATCACAATCAGTCGAGGGAGCGCGCCGTGGTTGGCGGAACGTGCAGCGTCGACATTCTCCTTGACAAGTTCAGTCAAAGCAGAGGCAGAGTCAACGACAGGAACCGGCCCTTGAGGGACGCCGGGGTTAAGCAGTTGATGAGCCCAGGACAAGAGTGCCAGTGCGGTCCCGGCGAATCCAGCCCAATATCCAAATGCAGCTACTCGTCGACCGTCTTCATCCGTGAGGAATTCCAAGTCATACAGCAAACCGCCTGCATTTGAGAAACGAGACAGCTCAGTAGCCCAACCAGTTTGCTTTTTGTATACGTGAGCAAAGTGAATGTAGGTGTGCGGTAACGGTGCTGAGGATTTGGTCAGTAACAAGGCTGGCAGAAGCTCATTGACAAACATACTTCCATCCGCCTCGATCTCCTTCAATCCCAAGATGATATCCTCCTTGGGTGCGTTGACCCAAGAGCCAGTCGGCACAATCTCAGCTCCGACGGCTCTGAACTCATCGATCTTGTAGATACGGTCCGGAGACTCTTCCACTCGAACTACGTAGCCAGCGTCGAGCAAAGCTTGAGCAGTCGCAGGTGACACTTATTTGTTAGATGAAGGGATCGTCAGAGTTGTCAAGGTTCCATACATGGGGAGCGACGCTCTAGCGGCTTTGTCTCAGACCGAAGGTGGATAACGACAGGAGACATCTTGTACTTTTGATGGAGAATAATTTGGGTTTAGATGGTATTGCGGTTACAAATTGTTATTTGTACTTAAGACCTACCCCTAGTAGAGCTTACACTCAGTACACATTACACAGATAAATGACTCCGCCGGAAAATTGTAAGTCCGCACGGCGTGAGTCACTCCGATCAAGGAACAAAATGTGTAACTTTAGCACTTTTATGTTGATTAAAAGCATCTTGGACGTTACAGTGTTGTTAACTTTCTCGATCTTATTCAATATTGACTCAAACGTGTGATATAAATACTACTTGCTTGTCTGGTCCACTTGTTTTACTGACCTTGCTGAAGCGCCAATACAGCGACCAAGATTCACCTCCAATGTATTGATTCACAGAACTGACTGGTTCTAAAAGTACATGACTCAAGATTCAATATTCCCTATCAAAATCAAGTCCGTTTCTTGCCTTTCAGGAAGACATGCAAGAGGACATAAGAAACAGCGCCAGTAAAGCACAGCCCACTGATGACGCCAAACCCCTTAAGATACTTGGGCTTCTCTGAAGCTGGGAACAAGTAAGCACCGTAGATCTGCGCAAGGTTACCCATCGCATTGACAAACGCCAGCGAGATGGCTCGAGTCTCATTTGGCATGGAACCAAACGTAGTTGAGGCATAAGACAGCGACAGACCATTTGAGGCCCAAAGCGCTGCAGCCATGATGACGAGGAGAGCATAGCGCGCTTTGAAGTTGTAGACGACGCAGATGATGATGGCGCATAGCATGGCGACGCTCATCCAGGCACACAGTATAACACCTCGCCATTTGCTGTTATTATCGGCGAAGTAGCCGGTGAGGGCCGTGACGACGAATGCAACGCCAAAAATAGGGATTGTCATGTACTGAGCTGCGGTGGATTCGTATCCGAGACCTTTGACGAGAGTCGGGTAGAAGTAGGAAAGCGTTGAAGAGCCGACGATTGCCTAAAGGTTTCCGTTAGTTGATCGTGTTCCAGAACCAAGGAGCGTAGACTTACCATGTACCCAACAACAAAGAGCCAAGTGCGCCAGTTGGTCATGCTGAGTTTGAAAGCCTGCCAATGACCCAGTTTCGCTTCATCCTCAGAGTCAACCTGTGGTCTACCATGCTGCAGCCTTCGAATGGCAAGATCGATCTCTTCCTGGCTGAACTTGAGCCTCGAAGTGTTTGCCGGAAAGTCAGGGAGGACAAAACACGCAATCAAGGCGACACCCATAGTGGCAGCGCCTTCAACAACAAACAACCATCTCCAACCGGCCTTGCCGTGTGCACCGTCCAGACCGCTTGTGATGGAGCCAGCCAAGAGGCCACCGAACGCACCGGATAGGATAGCAGCAGAGATGTACACGGCGAATCGCTTGCTCTGCTCTTCATTCTTGTACCATGAAGATAGCAGCAGAAGCATGCCAGGAGCAAATCCGGATTCGAGAACACCCATGAGGATTCTGAAACCGATCATGTGTTCGTAGGTGCCCGTGAAAGCCATGGCGATTGTGACGCCGCCCCAGACAAACATAATGCCGGGAAGGTATCGACTCGGACGGGTCCTTGTGAGGATCATGTTGGAGGGAACTTCGAAAACGACATATCCGACGAAGAAGACGACGAGTATGACGGAATATTTGTTGGAGTCGAGGTTGAGGTCTTTGTCCATTCCGGCAATCTTGGCATTTCCGATGCTGTTACTGTCAGCCAGACTCTAGCGCGTGTGTAAAAGGGGAGATACTGACTTGGTTCTGTCCATGTACGACATAAGATACATAAACCACATCATGGGGAGAATGTAGAGGTCGATCTTGCGAACGAGCTTCTTCTCTGCTTCAGTTCCGGGTACATAGTCTTCATTCGCCATAGAGTCTTGCTTGGGATCGATGACGTTGTCGTCATGCTCGAACGACTGTTTGTTCTCTACCTTGTCCATGATACAGGGCAAGTAACGGATTATCAACGCGTTTGAAGAAAGCCAATGATGTACAGCTGAGGATTGACTGATGGTGATAGCAATGAGATGGAAGAAATGTCTGGCATTTAAATAGAACAGGCGCCATGCTACTCACTACACAGTCTCACGTCGTATTTTGAGATTGTTAGGTTTTCGAACAAGAGAGGTTTTCCCTTAGCTCCAAGTTCAGGAATCAGCTGTTCTAGAATCGTGGAGACCCCAGATTTTCGCTAAGACTAATTTAGTCCCTGCCCCTACGCGAGCTGAGCGACAGGGACGACGCTATTGGGGTAACTAAACCGCGCGTAAGGTTCATTGAGACCGCGAGACGGTGTACAATGGCTAGGATGTCTGCTCCTTGGCGAGTTCTTAGCTTATTGTGGGGTGATGTGCTTCACGCAGCAATTTGTGGGTATTTACCATGAGACCAATATTTAAGATTTCTCTACTTACTCTCCCTTGTTCTACATCAGCTCATTCATTGATTCCCTTTATTTTTTTCTTAAAATTAAATGCATTACACAATGACCAGTGGCCCTCAAAACACAAACGGTACCTCTAACGGTACGAATGGCGCTACCAATGGACATGGGCCTCTGAGCACGATGCCCGGCCCCAACCACGATTACAAAGTGACCCTACAAGACAAGGTCATTGCCAGTATGTATTTCGAGTCAATACCCCGCAAAAAAGATGAATCCTAATGAAAAAAGTCACCGGCGCCAACCAGGGCATTGGCCTGGGCATCGCTGAGGTCTGCCTTGTAAACAATGCCGCTTTCGTCTACAGCCTCGACGTTACCGAACCTTCAGAACCCTTTGAAACTCTCCTCAAGCGTTTCCCTGGAAGATTGGGTTTCCAGAAGTGTGATGTGACCAACGAAGAGAGCGTGACTTCTGCGATAGATGCCATCATCGCTGACAAGGGCCGCTTTGATGGCATGGTCGCCAACGCTGGCGCCACCAAGCATCAACCTGCCTTGGATTTTACAGCTGAGCAGGTTGAGAAATTATTCCGCTTGAATGTGTTTGGGGCTTGGAATTGTGCAACGGCCGCTGCGCGGGCATTCATCAAGCTTGGCTGCAAAGGCAGCATTGTCTTCACAGCCAGTATGACTTCGTACCGTCCCAACAGAGTGAGTAATCTTCCAATCCTTCCGTCTGAAGCTTGCATACTGACGTTTCATAGGCTGCTCCGTCAGCTCCATATGGCGCAACAAAAGGCGCAGTGCGGAACATGACGCATACACTTGCGATGGAATGGTCGCAGTACGGCATTCGAGTGAACAGCATTTCGCCCGGCTTCGTCAAGACTGCCTTGACATATTACGTTGAGACAGCTCCTGATTGGGATACTAAGATGAAGTACTACGGTGGCATGCCTCGATTGGCCCTACCGCAGGAGCTTGGAGGTGCATATGTGTACCTACTAAGTGAGACAGCGACTTACACAACGGGAATTGATATTCCGATCGCGGGCATTGTTGGCGCTTGGTAGTTGAAAGATCTTGCTATAGAGATATGTCCTTGCTCAGTAGATTTAATTGCATCTGGAAAGTACATCAATGTCGTATTTGTTTGCTTGCTCATGGACCTGGTAACAGAATGCTTGCCTTATCGCTACTCACTTGGATAGCGTTGAAATGGCCAGCAAAGGGTAAATCGCAGCTTGAAGCGTTAAATAATTCTATTGCTCCATGGTGTTCTAGAAGTAAAGCGTTGCTTCTGTTTCTTGCCTAGAACAACTGTATAGACATATTCGTCATGGCTAACGCAAATTCAACATAAGGAAACGAGAGCATGACAACATATACAATTATGTCAAAAGGTTTCAAGAACATGCAGAATCTCACTCAGTTTGCCTCAATCTTTAATGGCACCTGAAAAGTGCAGTAAGTAAGTAAAACTCATTAAATAAAAGTCATTGTATTTGGTGTCTACTTCAATCTACCGTCCTACGCAGCAACCACTGACGCTATAAGTTGTTCTCTATCGTAATCCTCAATGATCTTAACCTTGGCGGCAGATGAAGAATTCTTTACAACCGTTAACAAAGAATGCACTCAAAAACATAGTGGATGCACTTACGGGATCAAACTCATATCCCAGCCATTCCTTCACCAGCCTCTTAGCAAGCTCAATCCCAACAACCCGCTGTCCCAAACACAAAACCTGAGCATTATTACTCAGAACTGAACGCTCAACGGAGAAGCTATCATGTGCTGTCACAGCCCTGATACCACGAACTTTGTTGGCGGCGATAGCAACACCAAGACCTGTTCCGCAGATCAACAATGCTCTGTCGGCTTCACCCTTTGCGACTTTTTCAGCAGCTGCGATGGCAAAGTGTGAATATGCGGTCTTGTCTTCTTCTGATGAGGGACCAGCGTCGATGACGGATAAAACACGGGGGTCTATGAGAAGTTGTTGGGCGATGATGGACTTGTAGGGAAAGCCGGCGTCGTCCCCGCCAATGACTATGCGAAGTCCGGATGGCATTGTGTGTCAGCAACGTAGTAAAGAAGAAGTATTGGTACTGTATCCAAATCCCAAAGATTAGTAGTGACAGCGAGATAAATTTGATCTCTACTTCTGTTGTGCACTTTATGCTCTCCATAACCTTTTCCTTGAATGGGGCGTGGAAGCGAATCATAGTTGCAATGCAGGTACCGCGCTTCGAGGTCAAGTTGCTAAAGGCGACAAGGTTCAGACGAGTAAAGCTGGTCAGAGTTGGGTTAGTTCCATCTGCAAGATTGCCTCGAGGCGCGAATGTGTGGAGACAGGCTCGTGTGGTGGTGCAGGGATTAATTAATGGCAGGGTAACATTAACGAATAAACCAAGCCAGAGCCGTGCAATCTTGCTTATACCACGTATGTTCAGTCAAATAGAAGTGAAAGATTGCATAACAGCTTAGCAGATAATCATCGCCAAAATGACTTCAACTTGGGAACCGCAAAACAACAAGACCTGCCAGATCCTCAAGGCAGCTGAGGATGGCGGCTACGGAGTCGTTGCACCCATCGCCTACAACATCGAACACATCCTAGCTTTTGTACGCGCCGCCGAAGCAAAACGCAGTCCTCTTATAATCCAAGTCTTTCCTTGGGCCATCACATTTTCCTCCGGCCTTCTCATCCACGCAGCAGCCCACGCAGCGCGCAATGCTTCAGTCCCCATCGCGATTCACTTAGATCACGCACAGGACGAAGCGATTATTCGACATGCCGCTGATTCTCTCCCATTTGATAGCATCATGGTTGACATGAGCCATTACGAGATGGAGGAGAATCTGGCTAAGACTAAGGAGCTGGTTGAGTACTGCCATGCGCGGGGGATTGCTACGGAAGCTGAACCGGGGAGGATTGAGGGGGGAGAAGATGGGATTGCGGATACAGCTGATCTGGAGGGAGCTCTGACTACTTCCGAGCAGGTTGAAGATTTCATTGCAACGGGCATAGATTTCCTTGCTCCTGCATTTGGCAACGTCCATGGAGAATATGGTAAAAGAGGCCCTGTTCTCGAGTTTGATCGGTAAGTGACCCGCGCAAGTCATTGCATCCAGTCTGACCAGGCTTTAGGCTGGAGATGATACGGTCGAGAGTCAATGGACGCGTGAGAGTCGTCCTCCATGGAACCAACGACTTCCCAGAGGATATAATGAAGGCCTGTATCAAGGGCGGCGTTTCCAAGGTTAACGTGAATAAGCTTGTCTTGGATGATTACCTTGTCCATATCAAGGAGCAATCATCGAAGCTCAGCTTGACGACATTGATGGAAGAGGGCGTGGAGAAGGCTCAGAAGTTGACAGAGTGGCAAATGGATGTCTGCGGTTCTTCGGGAAAGGCTTAGAATATCAAATTATACCGTAGCTGATTATTATAAATTACAAAGTTATTTTCTGGCTCAGTCTTGTGTCTTAGAAGACATCCTGGCTTCCTTCTTGATCTGCCTTGGCCCATTCCGTCCTCAAATCATCTCTCCACATCTTCATGGGAACCCAGTTTACTCTACCCTCACACGCTTCCATCAGAGAAATGACTTTTTCACGCTTATCAGCATCCTGCAAACAAAGACCGGCACCGTAAAGACACTGAGCTGATATAATCTGATATGCTTCATCCTTCAAGTCCATAGCTATCCCGCAGATGGTGTCTACGGACTGCGTGAGTGTCTTTTGCATTCTTAGATACCCATTGAACCCGGCCGGTATTGGACTATGAAGTGCTATCAATATTTGGGCAAAGGCAAGTGCCTGCAGCGCGGCGCCGAATTCTGGTGGGTGTATCCAAATCGCTTTGAAGATATCGGTCGTGTTGGAGGGCGAGGGAAGGGGCTGGTATTGCTCGCCGAGGTGAGACTTTAACTCCTCTATTTTGTTCAGAATATCAACTCTCGCGCGACCCAAGTCCACTGGCGCTAGGCGATTGGGAGTCGATCCTGATACAGCAGCATGGGAATGCGCATAGTAATTCACTGCCTGTGAGAGGAGATAAATCGCTCTCTCTGCCAAGTCATGCTGGTCAAGCTCACTGAGATCTTGAACAGGAACCCAGAAACTCAGACAAGGCCTCTTCTCTCTGAACGCAGCCCAGATATCCTGACGGAGCCATGCCCACCACACAGCCTGACGTAGACCGCCAGAGCCTCCATTCACGTCTTGAGATCTCTGTATCCAGAAGACGCCCTTGAGATGTCTCTGCCAGTTTCCCCGCCCATCTGATTCATCAAGCATTTCGTATGAGGAGATGACAATGGCGGTGGCTAGGAGCTCTTCTGAGTTGGTATAGCTTGTGTAGGCGAGTGCTTCTTGTACGTAGTGGAGAGTCTCGTAGTAGTGCCGGATCGACTCGTTATCCGTTACAGTGTCGTTGCTGGAACTGGGTAACTTTGAGCGATGGCGCGCAGCGAGGGCAAGAATCGCATGGAGCAGCCCTGGGTCTTTCAGCGCCAGTCTGATGACATACGTAGAGAACAACCTCTGCGGATGGAAGAGGTCCAGCCATAGCGCACACTTCTCCGCAAAGTGACGAAGAAGAACAGCTTCATGAGGGGATAAAGTCGCTGGGCTCACTCCAGCTTTCCAGCTGGTAGGTTCGACCTGGGCAACTTGAGATAAGCGTGCTTGAAGACTTCCAATGTCTGGAGGTCTTTCTTCACCCTCTCTCAAGGCTGGAGTCGGCGCAAGTGAGAAACCGCTATCTGCTTGTGCGGCATCATTGGCGAGAAGGTCGAGCCACCGGGTGGAAGCAAAGTCGGCAGTCCAGAAAGCTGAATCTGGTGACCAGGTCGAGGTAGGTAGTGGCTGGGCTGCTACGCCGAGGAGTGACACATGGTTCGCGGACAGGGACGGCTGTATGTTGGGGCCAGGGTCGGGAGCGAGGCTGCTGTGTGAGTCTGGGAGATCAAGTTCTGGTGGAGATTCTTGGTCGCCGAGGAACAATTGGTCCCCTGATTGTGTTTCGGAGTCGTCAACGCTTGTCAATGACTGCGTTTCGGGGTAGACACAATCGCGAGATCTAATCGTGCAGGGTCCACAAACTGGACGTCTCTCTGGCATGGCCCATCAGCGGGTATTGGAGGAGGCAACATGAAGGGTCACTCTCACCATCGCATTTCTTGTGCCGCTTGCGACACGTCAAACTGTAACTATTAGACCTTATCACGCATCAAGAGATATTCACTAACCAGCCAGTCCTCGTACGCAACCCTCGGCTGCGGGACTTGCGAGGTCTTTTCCTCAGTCGCGTCTGATCGTCTTCATCTCGGTCCATTGGAGATGGTGTCGCATGGAGTGACGCGAGACGAAGGTTGGCAGAACGGGGACTCGGCGGACGGTTGCCCGACGCAGGAAGCTCAATTGCCGCGGTTTAGCCAATGCTACCCTGAGTCAAGCTACCAAAGTCAGGGTACCAAAATAAACGAGCTGAAGACCCCACTAAACTGTAGCAGTGTTACTTGAATGTTTTCATCACTTATCCGTAGAGTGAATAGACTAACTTTTCTTGCTTCCCCAAGCGAGGTTGGCTCCATACTGCGGGGAACCTTGCTAGCCTGGAGCTTGACAAGTTGCGTCTCGCGGTCGTGTTTCAATGTGTTACCCTACATGCAGATGACACGACTGGGTATTGAAATGCTCGAAAAATGGTCGAAAGAGGTAAATCCGGTGAGACTTCGACTCGTCACGAGGTTGAAGGTTTTTGTATCGATGCCAATAGCTAAATGAATTATATATCGACTCGTTATCAACTGAACTCTTATTTTACTGTGTCTCGTCATACTGATGCCGTTGTTTTGCCAACGACAAATTTCTTTCCTGCTACCATCATGTCAACAAAGCATTATTTTTCAGAAGCAGCTGCAAATTCCTTAGTACCCCGAGCACTAAGGTCTCTTGTGACAGCAAATCCCCATCTGATCCTAAACGAGCCCGAGCGTGTTGTCGCGAACCAATTCCACGATCCCTCAAAAGTCGCCATCATCAGCGGTGGAGGTTCAGGCCACGAACCTTCCTGGAGTGGCTTCGTTGGAGAAGGCCTCCTCTCTGCAGTAGCATGTGGTGATATCTTTGCCTCACCGAGCACCAAACAGATCCTGGCTGCTAAAAAGCTGGCACCTTCTACCAAGGGAACCATCTTTCTCATTACGAACTACACCGGAGACCGTCTTCACTTTGGCCTTGCTGCTGAGAAGGCAAAGGCTGCGGGGTCTGGGGAAGATTATCTGGTGCTCCCAGCGACGGATGATGTTTCTATTGGGAGGAGCAGATCGGAGCGTGTGGGGAGAAGAGGCATGCCTGGTCATGTATTCAGTAAGTGCTTTGAAGAGTTTCTGCCCCGCGGCACTAACATGCATAATAGCAATGAAGATTCTCTGCGCCGCTGCCGCCGAGGACTGGTCTTTTGAGCAGTGCGTAAACCTAGGTCGAGCAGTGAACGACAACACCGTCTCAATCGGATCATCGCTTGATCACTGCCACGTGCCAGGTAGGCAATTTCAGAAAATCGCCGATGATGTCTGCGTTATCGGAGCCGGAATCCACAATGAACCCGGCCAGCAACTCGTTTCTCCTTTCCCGACAGTTGAAAGCGTCATAAAATCTTGTTTGGAGCTACTTTGTGACAGTAGTGACCCAGAACGAGGATTCTGCAAGTTCGCTCAAGACGACGAGGTTCTGCTGCTGGTCAATAATTACGGTGGCCTTTCGAACCTGGAGCTTGGTGCATTGGTTGACGAAGTTCAACAACAACTTGCTTCGACATGGTCTATTACACCAATTCGGTGTCTATCAGGGTCATTCGAGACCTCTCTGAATGCACCCGGTTTCTCAGTATCACTGTGTAACATATCAGCTGCAGCGGGTCTTTGCAATTCAACAACCGCAACATTACTCAAGCTTTTTGACCGGCCTACAACAGCGGTCTCATGGCCTAACCTTGTCAGGCCATCACAGAAGCTTGTTCCTAGGGATGAAGGAAAGCAAAATGGCCGTACAAATGGAGAAAGATCAGTTGTGGCAGTCAAACAGTATGACTCAATGAATCCATCATTGCTTGAGAGATGCATCAGGTCTGCTTGTGAGAAGGCCATACAAGCTGAGCCAAAACTAACCGAGTGGGATATGATGATGGGCGACGGTGACTGCGGCGAAGCAGTCAAAGGGCTTTGCGAGTCGGTGATTAGAAAGCTTGATGAGGGTGTTGCTGCCCCAGGCTCTGTCGTGTCGTTCCTCGAAGCAATCACCGATACCGTTGACGACATGGGCGGTACACTCGGCGCAATCTTTGGCATCCTCCTCACAGCTCTCAACAACGCTCTCAAGCGCCAACTCGCAGACCAGAAAATCAGCCAGGCGATAACCGCAGATATTTACGCCGAAGCGCTTCAAGCTGCTGTGGAATCTCTCAAAACTTGTACAACAGCAAGAGAGGGAGACCGCACCGTGATGGATGTCCTTCTACCATTTTCGGATGAGTTTGTGAGTACAAAGAGTTTTGGGGATTCAGTTGTGAAGGCGAAGGAAAAGGCAGAGGCTACGAGATATCTGAGGCCGAAACTTGGGAGGGCTTTGTATGTTGGCGAGGCTAGCGAGCAGCAGGTACCTGACCCCGGAGCTTGGGCGCTATATGAGATACTAAGCGGCATGGTGGGAAGTTTATAGAAGCTACAAGCAGACATGGTAACGTGTCACCAATGTTTTCAGCAGCCGTTTGGGAACTAAATTGAAATTGGTTATAGATGCCCTCATGTTATCACAGTTTCCATGATCACCATAAACTTCCTCACCGTTACACCCACAACTCTTCTCAGTAATAAATCAGGCTGGTGACTAAAGAGCAGCGTGGCAGACTTCTGTAGCACATGCGAAGTGCTTACAGGCTTCGGGAATCCCGTCCCTTCGGCCTTGACAGCATTGAATTCATGCTGATAAACGAAGGAGCAAGCGACGGTGGTGAGCAGACGCTCTGCTACTGGGAGTGGAATTCCTTCCTACGTTCGGACGACAACTTGTACGCTCGGTTCCGCATTAAGGTCTAGAGCCGATGAAAAGTTGACAATAAGGCAGAGAGGCTTATTGACATTCAAACGCCACCAACAAAAAGTGGACTCTGAAGCTGGCGAACATTTCCAGTGGGATCCTACATCTGCTGTATTTTTAACGGTTGTTCCCTGTAAGAGTGCTGTAATTTTAGTAGCTAAACCGGCTAAACCTCTGCAAGTTGCCTATGGTACTACCTACTCCGTACACAAAACCTAAACGCTCCTCATCATTTGATCCTAACGCAACTTTACCCCACCGCATCCTGCTCCTCATCACTTTGTAACCACATGTGTGATCTAGAGGACACCAACACCGCCAAAATGAACATCCAGAAACTCGGCACAGATCTACGCGAGACGCTATCTTTGACGCGAAACAGGCAAGCCATTCGCCGTTCTTTAGAGTTGCAAAGCCCTCCTTTGACACTCCTTGACTCGAACATCCGAGATTATAAGACAGATGGCTTAGACTGCCTGATTGTGCTGGTTCGCCATATCTACAGTCAAGTCCTAGACGCCTACTACTCTGGCGAGGAAAATAAGACCGCAGAGGAAAAGAACCCAATCCTTGCCCTTGCTTGGTTGGATATTGACCATCAAGACAAGACAGCTTGGGCTGATTGCAAGCGGCATGTCTTGGAAGTCCTTAATCCTGCTGAAGGAGGAACCATTCATACCTGCTTTGCTAGTCTCGTCAACTCTCCTCTCATGAACGGGACTTTTTGGAGCCAGGATATCCACGTCCTTTTTAGAGCCTGCTTGGGGAAGTCGCTGGAGGCTAACTCTAGATGGCGCCATGCAGACCTAGGGCACAATCCCCGTGCTGCCATGGTCGAATTAAGCACTATGGTGGCTGATCGAAACGCTAAGCCGGACTGGACCTTCAGACAATTCGTTCGATCACCCTTCAAGATATTGAAGAAACACGACAAACAACAGCTGAATATGTGCGCTACGCCCGCTATCATCCGCGTGCATCTTAAGACCAACAAGGATGTCGAACCTTTCCCATTCTCGACACTGAAGAACTTCCAGATCGATATCGCTGGAGTCAACGGATCCGAGCCTATCGTAAAAGACAAGCTATGTGGCTACACATTGATTGCATCTGTCTCACTGAAAGAGCAACGCATCAGAACGTATAGGCCTCTTGGCCAAGAGATCGTGAGAGGGACGGGGTACCTAGGCAGAAGATGGAGTCTTGAGGAAAGGGAAGATGGCGAGTTTATGTTATTCTACCGTCGCTCTGATGACGCAGTGGCGGATTCTTATACCCCTGAAACGGTCACGATCCCAAAAGAAAACATGGCCATCGTCAACAATGCTCTGCAAGAGGACATCGACAAGAGGAGGGCACAACGGGCAGCCCAACGGGAAGAAGATGAGAGAGCCCAGATGGAGCACTAAGGGCACTAATGAAAAAGTTATGGCTTAAGCCTCATCACCACATGGCCAAGCTGCTGTGTTTAAGGCGCTCCGAGAATGAGGGGAGACACTGGGATGTTGGGTTATTGAGACAGGGGTAATGGGCCATAGCATTAGTTGGTCCTGATTTGATGATTGCGCTCCGTAAATAATTGAATTTGTTATACGCATTGTACCTGTAATCGTACGACGTGTGAGTTGTAGACTTGACTGATGCCTTCGTCAGCCAGTGGAGTCCACTCCTGGCGATCCTTGTCCTACCAGGCTGCCCCACATCAAAAGAGTCAACACAAGAGCCAAGGCACGCGATAAAGACTCTGCCAGATTCTACCACACAGCAGATACAGTGAGAATAAGCGTATAAAAAAGAACTAGACCTGACTGACTTATTAGACCACTACGCAAAGATGCCCTCACGACCCGAACACGATTCCGACGATGACAATGAATATCGAGCCGAAGAGAATGAGAACGTTGAAGACGAAGAGTCTCCGTCTGACGAAGAAAGGCGTGAAGATGAAGGAGACGAAGCCCAAGAAGAAGAAGAGACTGAGCTTCGGTCCACGACACAAAGCCGTAAGCGACGCGCGATAGCCTCCCTTCCTTCAGCACCGGTGGCAAAGAAGAGAGGACAAGGCAGACCAAAGTGGTCTGGGAACAAGCCCAAGGCCGTCCCTAAAGACCCAACAGCACTCGGACAGAAGACGGCTAAGGATAAGAAGCTCAGCAAGGCCAAGCTAAAGTCGATGAGCGAATTGAGGCGAGCCCAGATGGCCGCTCTCACTTACGATACGCCAATCACATTTGCTCGGATGGAAGCGCATGTCGGCCCAGATGTTGCCAACTTTGACGCGGGTTGGACTCGAGCGGATGAGCGCGCAATAGGGTATCATGGCTCCGCGGAGAAGCGAGACATATGTGCAGTGGACAAGCGCCGTCATGATCCCCAACTCCTTTTATGGAAGTACTGTCTTTCCGTGTGTCAGCGGTCTCCATTTGATATCTTATCTCCTCGTCGAGGCCTCTGCTATGTCCCGTCAAAGGATGACGGTTCGATGGTCGTCTGGAGCAAAGAGTTCTGCCGAGAGTTCACGGACATCCTCTCTCACCGCATATGGAATGGCGACATTAATGTACTGGTCGTTGTACTCCAATACGCAGTCATTTGCCGAACAGATGACCGCAGGCTCTGGCAGGTTCCATCAACCAGGTTTCGAGATAGCCCAACGGATCTTCTCAGGGCAGAGCTGCAGGTCTCCACTGCGCCCTTACAAACTTCCATCCACGAGCTCCACAAGGACATCCGCGACATTAGAAGCCCAGACATCATCCACTGCCAGCTTTCGAATCTGATGATGAAGATTGCAGACGTTGCTGCGATGCGAGCAAAGTCTGGATATAGTAAGCACTGGTACAAGACCAAGGAGACTCACGATGGATACGAGGTGTATGGTGTCACGACAGCAGACCTGGGAATTATCAAGGAGGCAATCGAGAGATCCACGGGTGTTAGCCCAGAAACATCATTTGCCGCATACAAGACGATATGTCCCATCCCCAAAGACATATTGGACACTGCTCAATTCAGGGGTCTCATGAGGCGAGCGTGGCTTCAGGAGAAGCGCCTTGTTGACATCGATAAAGGCCGGAATGGTCGATCAGGAACACAAGCTCCGAGATTTGCAGTCGCTCTTCCGGCTTTGACAAATTCGAGGCGTGATGAATTTGAAGCGGGACAGGATGAGGTGAATGGCGAGATTCGATCGGAAGCAGGGGAAGAAACCAGTGAGGCCAGCAACGCCGGTAAGGAAAGTTGTCTCAATGAAGGAGATGAATTTGGTAATGGTGGCCATGGCGGTGGCTTTGTGATAGGGTTGAGAGGTTGACAATAATAGGGATCATCATATGGGTGATGGTGATGACCCTGAGATCAGACAGAATTCTGATGTGCCTGAGGAGGAACCGACAGGCTTGGAAAGCAACTCGCTTCGTCAGGCCGATGATGAGATGCTAGATGAACCTTCGTTAGTTGACAAACTTCTGTGAACACCACCTAGAGCCTCTGGTCCTGAAGAAACGAAGAAGAACCAGAAAGACCCCGAGAACAAGGACAAGGGCAAAGATGATGACAAAAAGCAGCTCACGAGTCGTGCTGGGTCGTAGAGCGGACAGCACAACTCGTCAGCTCGCGGTGATGATACTGGATCTGGCTTGGCCAGAAGACCTTCGGGAACGCCTGCTCGTGTGCTGATCTTGCCTCGCAACGCACTCGCGCTTGCGACGTCTCAGAACAGGATCGGCCAGACTGACATGTCCCTTGTCAGGCGGGATACCGGCGCACCGATGACCAACGGGATGGGGCTCATCAACATTGCAGGGCAAGACGCTCTTGGCTTCTCTTTGCCAGAGGCTTCAGATTCTGCTGTATCCCAGGTTATGGGCACGGCACGCCAACTCTTGGGACCCGGGCAGGTGCTGGAAAGCTCGGTTTGGACTACTAACACCAAGAACTTTGTCCAGGAGGGTTCCAAGCGAAGACTCTTGGGGTTACGTAACTCGACGACGGAGTCAAGGATATTCGCCTCACGAAAGAGGTCGTTGCCCGCTCCAGACTAGAAGGAGCAAGAGAGCTCTGGGCAACAAGAGATCGACGCCGAGGCTCGGGGTGATGGTCAAGACCAGGGTCATCGTCCCCAAAAGCGCCAGAGACGAGCGTATTGCGTTGGGTGCAAGTCAAACAACCACCGCCTGGACAGATGCCTCAGGGCTGGCGCAGATGGGTACATGAAGGGATGCCCGTACTGCGACACGATGAACCACAATGCCAACGCCTGCAGACACCCAGACCTTTTGAACGACAAGTCCGAGAGAGCCAAATACTTTGTCACCTTTCGACGCAAGATGCCAAGCTTCTTGAACATCAAGAATTGGTATGAGCTTGTCAAGGGCAACTCCGACCCAAGCAGACTTCGGAAACACACTCACTTCCCGTGGACTCCCGAGTTCACTAAGTCCAATGCCAGCCGCATCGACGAGCTCCAGCGCATGGTAGAGGACAAGGGTCCTAAAGGCGCAAAGCTGCCCGTGGATCCCACTGTGAAGGGATGGCCGACTGTAGTGGCCTATTGTGAGGGTCTCAAGAGAGACGATCAGGAGGAAGCCCTGGCTAAGGGACGAGCCAAAGTGGCTCCTTTGACCGACGCGCAGAATGTTCTTGCGGCAATGATGAGCCACACTGAAGAACCTGAGTCTTCATGGTCAGCAGCCAAAGAGGGCAGTGGAGACACCGACATGGCTGGCAACACTCCCGTTGAGCCGGCTCCTGAAGATCACCGCGGCGTCACTTCTGTGCCCGAAGCAGAGGAGACGTCTGCCGAGACTGCTCCCTTTGCACTTCAAAAGGAAGAGAAAGAGAAGGCGAATCGCCAATCTTGGTCTGAGGAAGTGGAAGATGGGGATGAAGGCGTCGACAGCGATGATGACCTTGAAGACGACGACTTGGTTCGAAAGAGGAACAAGCAGAGGAAGGCTGCGCTCATACGGATGGCCATCCTTGCGAAGAGTCAGGCCACTAAGGAGTGATGGAATGATGACAGATCTGGTCATGGGATGGGTAGTTGGGGCAGTAATCATCATAGTGTCGAATCAATTGAATCGTCGTGATCGAAACCATGAAGTGCCTCATTGAACATTGACTTGTGTGATCAGTTGGAAAGTTTTATTAACAAATGTATTGAATTCACCATCCTTATGCTTGTTGGCCTGCCGTTTCACACTCGTAATTGCAAGTTTTGTATTACACATGGTCAATATAGGTACTGTCACACACGAATGCTAGTGATTAAACGTATCTCCACGGTGATTTGAAGATGACACGATTTCTTGTTTAGTGTAGGTGATCGTGTTCTCTGAGATTAAGGCTCAGCTCCCACAGACAAAAGGCAACTTCGTATAAATGTACAACAAAAGTCCATGGACGTCAAGACAAGCTCGTGGGTCACAGAGACATAGCGTATCGTATCATGTAGGATAATTGGTTGAGCTAGATAAACTTTGAACAATATCTCCACTTGACACATGTCTCTCCTTCCCATCCATGTGTGCCATGGTCGAAGGGTCATGAGCACCCCGTATTACAAACAAGTATAACCTTCTGATGATTCCTCGACTTCCTCCGTCGCAGTGATACAGCTTTTGTCGCCCATGGACAGCCAATTCCAAACGTGAGGGCATGTCCTCTACAAAGTCGAAAAGAAAGCGTTATGAGAGGTGGAATCGCTACTTCATTCGACACAGATTACCATTCAAATGGCATCCTGTATGTACCACAGTCCTGTGAGTCTCCCAGTCTCTCGCCATGTCTTAAGCCCCACCCTCACGAGCTCGGTGAAAGCGAACAATGTCCTCCTGAAATTGTTTGTAGACTTCTTTGAAAGCCTCTGGCAATTCCCGAGTCTCAGCGAACTCTCCAGCCATATCGAGGATCTCTACATGTCCGACGTAGGCGTAGATAAGATCGAACGTTCCGTCCTCAGGGTCCTCAAGGCTCCACCGTTTGGGACCTATGACTGGATGCGCAGTATTGAAAAGCAACTGTGGCGCCATGGGTTGATATAGGCAGATCATAGCATCTTTGTGTGAGACCACAGCCAACAAAGTGTAGACAACCACATCGTGGTCACGCTCTTTGGTGGGCTTCGAATCTTTGACGTCAGCAATCGGAATTTTGATGTTCTTCATGGTCGAGAATGGGTACGGTGGGAAGCCACTCTGCCTTTCGTAAGTTACTCGCAGAATGTTCGGTCTTGCGCATAGCCGAATGAATTGCGAGTCATCAGCCAGTCGTCTGCTTAGTTGAAAGAATCTGGAGATTCGATCTTGGAACGAGAGTTCGGGTAAGGGTGACCTGGCCACATAAAGAAAGTTCTTTTCCAGATCAGGGTTATCTGCAGGCATGTCCCAAGACCCTCCAGCTGGCTTTATCATGATTCCTCTGATAAGTTTGAACTCTTCGCGACTCCAAAAGGTCTTCATCATTATATCCGAGTGCAAAAGGTCACCGAAAGAGGGATTGCTCTCATCATCGCCCAGAGGACCGAGGGCACTTAGGATGTTTCGCTTAGCCTCTATCCAGGCGGGCTTTGCATCGTCATTGATATCCAACCATGACAGGGCAAGGATGGGATTCTGAGCCTCCTGAGCTCGGTGCTCCTCGAGGATGGGAAGATAATGTGGTGTCATATGACTGTTGATGTAGCGCAAGAGGATAATCAAACAGTCGAGGTTTTCAGTTTGGTATCCAACGTCACAAGCTTCGGTTGGTGGTGGGAACTGTCTCCGCAAGAGTCGAACCACGTCTCGTACATAGTAGGCGGACTCATCGAGCCTCATATCCTTTCCGATCTCCATGATGGTAAGGATAACCGCAACAGAGTATAAAGGTGTACTTTTGTACGAAGATGAAAGTTTGACAAGAGATTGGATGGAATGAATGGTTGTTGATGGGTCGAGAACCTTAGGTTGCACCCACCGTAACGTACCTCATTATTATGGAGAAATAAAGAAGCCACGGCGCCCAGCCACGAGTGGCTCAATCGAAACCCACCCCAGTCAAAGGCCCGTAGGTTCCTCAAAATCAAGCAATGAACTCAATCGAGATAGGCGCTGAGACCATTTGGGGGTTATTCGTGATGTGGTCTACCTGCTGACTTAAACAGCACACTCACATTGTGCCACCTGATAATGGCTCATTTCAAAGATCTGCAGAGAGGGGGGACACTTTACAAGTGTTCGATGTGTCGACAAATGATTTTCCACTCAGTCACGACGCCGGGATCAGATTACAACAGAAACGTGTACAACGTATTGGATTTGATAGGAATATTGGCCACCTTCTTGTCAACAGCAGGAATTCTGGAGGGACGAGGTTGACGTCACAGCTACCTATAGCACGGGTCGGAATATACAAGCAATCCCAACCCGTTTACCGAGCTTACTCGGAAGTATAACACTGTCCAAGATAACCGACTGGCCGGTGGCGATGAAAGCATAAAGTCTGCAGAGAATGTCGTACTTATTCAACACCGTGACTGTCGAAAATGATTGAATGTTCGATGATCATCTTATAGAACTTGTAGAGAATGTCGTTGTTGGCATCATAAAGAAAGATCGAGGTTAAGGGGCATGTCACATAATCACGGTGGAATAGCCACCACGCCGTAGCGACGAGACTTGAATTTCTCATACTATTGAATCTTGCTACCCGCTATACGACGTGGCATAGAATCCCAGGCTCTTTGAAACGTTGACAACGCAACGAAGTCATCTCTCGTCCGCTGCTGTCCGCATTCGCGTAAGCAGAGCGTTTGGTCTCAGCACATACTGGCGACTAAGAGTCACCAGCAAGGATCATGGCCGCCCTTTTCTTGTTCATGACAACGCCATCAAGGACAACTGTTTCCTGTGAAGCATCCAGAGCTTTTTGGTCTCCTTTGGCACGGCGTTGATGGTACATCTTAACCGCACGCCATCCCAACAGCTGTGGATCCTCCGGGAGTCTAAACTCACCTCCGAGGCCGAGGGTGTCCAGATCATTCTGGAGTTGCTCAATGTCATCGGCATTGAACTTTGTGAACTTAGCGGTCCAAGGAAAACTGTCTTGCGCGGTGAGGCTGCTTTCAACAGACGCAAGGCGGAACCAGGTGTTGAAGTCCAAGAAGCTTGGCATACTGCCTCGCTTCTTGACAAACCAAATGAACCTTTCTTTGTCAGTCTTGACATTAGAACAGTTGCTGGCGTTGTGACTGAGGGTATCACAACGTGGGCAACCCTTCATGAGACCATCATCGTCAGCTTTGAGGCATGAGTCCAGACAGTGCTTGCTGGACTTGCACCCAACGCAGAGCTGACGTCTCTCCCTGTTTGAGAAATCACGGCCTTGGTCTTGACCGCTACTCTCACCAGAAGGTTGCCGGTTCGGCTGCTGAGGTAAATCAGCGTCTATACGCCGTCGAGTAGGTGCTCTTGCTTCTCTCTCGGCAAGTTCATCGTAATCGAGGGGGAGCCGCTTCCTCTTGGGTTTCTGATATATGAACGACATCAGATTGGTCACAGTAATGACGCCTGAGACACTCTGACCAGGTCCATTGACGGACTGTACAAGATCCGTGACTTTAGATAGCGTAGTTCTGTCACCACCCTTGAAGGTGATACTATACGCACCCAGAGGTGTGGTCATAGTCATATGAATGCCGCTCCTTGCGAGCTCGTCGGTATTCAGATTCATTATGCCACCACCAAGTTGACTGATCGCGCCCTCTGTCGCCGAAAGCCCGAGAAGGTGTCGTGGCGTAGCTCTCATAAGGCCGCCATTCCTTTCGCCTTGAGCTGGCAAGGTGGGTTGTCCGCTCTGCGGCCCTGGACGAGCTACCGATTGCTCACTGTCGCCGGTGGCCGTAAGATTACTCCCCGTTTCGGTCGCCAGGTCCCGGAGGTCGCTCATGTCGGCTTTTGACCGATTATTGTTCGCGGAAGTGTTGTGAATTCGCTTTGCGTTGTGAGAATCCCGAGAAAGGCCGATTGACTGCGGATGTTGTGAAAAGAAACACAAGTGGGGCAGGCACCCAGTGGGCTTCAATGAGTGTCAGCACTGCCATGTTGTGTGACCATGACCATAGTGTCAAGAAATCGAAATTGATATAATATATGGATTCAATTTAATTGGGTTACTTGTCGAGTACAATTCTGGTATCTGAGCTTGTTGGTTGACGAATACCAAGTGCTGTATATGAGTGTGGATATTAAGTATATAAAACAAGGGTGATAAATATTGAAAAGTAGATAAAACAGTACA